>JAANYP010001909.1:24129-63536 GCA_020465985.1 Centrapalus pauciflorus | reverse complement strand
AAACCCTAACCCTAAACCCTAAAACCTAAACCCTAAACCCAAAAACCTAAAACCCTAAACCATAAAACACTAAACTATAACCCTAAACCTAAACCTAAACGTTAAACCCTAAAACCCTAACCCTAAACCTTAAACCCTAAAACCTAAACCCTAAAACCCTAAACCCTAAACCGTAAACGCTAAAACAGTAAAACCTAAAACCTTCAACCCTAAAACCCTAACCCTAAAATAAACCCTAAACCCTAACACCCTAAATCCTAAACCCTAAACCCTAAAACCTAAAACCTAAACCCAAAACCTAAGCCCTAAACCTAAACCCTAAAATCTAAACCCTAACCCAAAACCCAAAACCCAAAACCCAAAACCCAAACCTAAAACCCTAAACCTAAACCTAACCCCATAAACCCTTAACCTAGAACCTTAAACCCTAAACCCAAAATTGTAAACCCTAAACCTAAACCCTAAACCAAAAAAAACCTAAACCCTAAACAATAAACCCTAAACCTAAACCCTGAAATCCTAAAACCCTAAAAGCTAAAATCCTAAACCCTAAAAACCTAAACCATAAAACCTTAAACCCTAAATCCTAAAACATAAACCATAAACCCTTAGACAGTAAACCCTAAAACCCTAGCCCAAACGCTAACCCTAAAACTAAACCCTAAACCCTAAAACCTAAACCCTATGCCCTAAACCCTAAACGTTAACCCTAAACCCTAAAACCCTAAACCCTAAATCATAAAACCCTAAACCTAAACGCCAAACCCTAAACCTTAAACCCTAAACCCTAAAACCCTAAACCGTAAACGCTAAAACAGTAAACCCTAAAACCTTAAACCCTAAAACCCTAACCCTAAACCCTAACCCTAAAACTAAACCCAAAACCTAAAACCCTAAATCCTGAAAGCTAAAACCTAAACCCAAAACCTAAGCCCTAAACCTAAACCCTTAACCTTAAACCCTAAAACCTAAACCCTAACACTAACCCAAAACCTAAAACCCAAAACCATAAACCCTAGCCCTAAACCCTAAACGTAAACCCCTAAACCCTAAACCCAGAACCTTAAACCCCAAACCCAAAATCGTAAACCCTAAACCTAAACCCTAAACCCAAAAAACCTAAACCCTAAACACTAAGCCTAAACCCTTAACCCTAAACCCTAAACGATAAACCCAAACCCTAAACCTTAAAACCTAAACCCTAAATCATGAAACCCTAAAACCCTAAACCTTAAAATCCTAAACCCTACAACCCTAAACCCCAAAACCCTAAACCTAAACGCTAAACCCTAAAACCCTATACCCTAACCCTAAAACCTAAAACCTAAAACCTAAACCATAAACCCTTAGACAGCAAACCCTAAAACCTAAAACCCTAAAACCCAAGCCCAAACGCTAACCCTAAAACTAAAACCTAAAAACTAAACCCTAAAACCCTAAACCCTAAACCCTAACGCTAAACCCAAAACCTAAAACCATAAAGCCTAACCTTAAACCTTAAAACATGTCTATTCTGTTCCTATTCTTTTCGAAGGGGACTGTGCTGTGTGTTTCAATTATGTACTGGTCATCGAATTTGGTACTATGTTTGGACTGTTTATGTTTCAGTAGATATTAAAATTGATGGTTTTGTTGGGGTCTGAATTAATCATTGTTCAAAGATTATTGGTGGCAATTATCCTATCTGTTCCTGCTTAAACAGAGGTCAGCTGTATTTACTGGGAACTCTATGATTTTTCTCTATTGTTGCTGATTTGGGTGTTGGGTGGTGGTTTGGTTTATTTGTGGTTGTTTTATTGAGAGGTGGGTATGGGTTCATTACTGGGTGGACAGGAAAAGGGTGGGTTTCTATGCGGGGTGGGGGGGACCGATTATAAATGTAGATTGGTGAGGATATGTTCCTTATTTTGGTTCTGGCTTTCTGGCTTATGTATTTTTCTTCCTCTTTATTTTTCTCTCGAGTGTGTGAATATATACTTGGGTGGGTGTGTATACAGTATTTTCCCTGCGTGTGTAAACAGTCTTGGTGGTGTTTTATGCAAGTCTACCTTGAGCACGGCTCGGTTCACTTGCATTATTTTTTGCTTGGTGTGGGGATGGCATCCTATAGAATGGTCAATGACTATTTTAAAGGTTGTCATTAATTTTTTTGGCACTACCTTGGTTAGAGTGATCCAGTGGATTACTCCTGATCCGGTAGGTAGTTGTAAAATGTCTATCTTTAGGCGTTTTACTTCTGGATTTTTATACTTTTAGCACTTATAGGGTCTGGTTTGAATATTGCCCATGGATTATTGATACAAGCTGGACTGGTGGGTTTTTGCATTGGTTGGGTCCCTTGTTGATGTATTTTTCTGCTGATGTTGCCTTTACTGTTCCCAGTGGTATAAGTTGGCAGTATTTTAATCAGTTGGATGCGATTTTAAAAATTTCAGCAGCTAATAAATTTGATGATAGTCATCTGCTGCTGCATGATTTAATTTGGGTCTTAACCTGCTAGAAATTCATCATATGTTGCTTTGTTTTTTCTGATAATGTTACTGCTTGGTGGTTATATATTATGCTTAGTGGTATTTGGAATATCTAGGATTATTTTAGCATTCAGGCCTTTGTCATTTGGGTAATGCATGTTGTTGCTGTTAGTTTTCCGCAGAATATAAGGGTTGATTCTTGTTCGATGTTTTTTAATGCAAGCTGGATTGATGGGTTTTTACATTGGTTGGATCTCTTGTCGCTGCCTTTATCTGCTGCTGTTATTTCTTCTGTAATTGGTGATATAAGGAACACCTGGTGCCATGTTAAAGTTCAAACCTTTGTTATATGGGTGTTGCTTGTTGATGCTGGTGGGTTTTTGCAAAATATGGGGGCTGCTGGTAATGTTGATCATACTTATCTATTGGTGTATGATATATATTGGGTCTTAACCTGCTCGAATCTCTTCATTTATTGCTATGTTTTTTCTGGTTCTGGTGGCATCTGCTCGTGTTGTTCCTTCTGGATTCAATGTACTCGATGGAGTCTCTTGTTGATGGTTTTCTCTGCTGCTGTTACTTCTAATATCTTCTGTGATATCGGTTGGTTTTATTTTAGTGTGGATGTGGTTTTAAAGATCTCTACAGCTGTTATAAATAATCATGGTTATCTGATGGTGCATGGTATTATTTGGATTGTGACCTGTTCGAATTACAGTATTTGTTGCTATGGTGTTTCTGGAAATTTCAAGACTTGGAGGTTATGTAATATGCTTTGTGGTTTTGGGAAAACCTGGGACCATGTTGCAAGTTGGACTGGTAGGTTATGGTGTGGTTCATGTCAAAAGCATTATTGGTTCTGCCTGTTTAGTAAAATTTATAATTCTGGTTCTGGTGGCTAGTGTTCGCTTTGTTGCTTCTTGATCCGAAGGCCTTGGTGTTGTCTGCTATTGTTGTCTTTCTTTGTTGCTGTTAGTTTTGATATTCCCTGTGATATAAGCCAGCATTATTTTTTTCCGTTGGATGCTTGTTTAAAGATCTCAACTGCTGCTAAAATTGATCATGGTTTCTTGCTGGGGCATGATATATATTGTTTCTTAACCTGCTCAAAATTCATCAATTATTGCTATGTCTTTTCTAGTTCTGTTGGCATTTGCTCGAGTTGTTCTGGTCCTCGGTGGAGTCTCTTGTTGCTAGTTTTCTAGGCTGCTGTTACTTTTATGTGGCTGCTTAGTGGTTATGTTTTATGTTTAATGGACCTGAGATCTTCTGGGATTTTTTTTAAAGTTCAAGCTTTTGTCTCTGATGGACCCAGTCGTATGAGTATCAAAAATAACCCAGAAACACTATATAGATAGGGTAAGTGGGATCGAATCCGCAGGGAATGTTAGGTTGCTAAACTAGTTCGAACACTGTTTGGATTGAGCTTGAAATCATTTGTTTTGAGTTAATTTCCTACTGTAGATCACTATAGTTGCAATATCACACACACGAATTAAATTACAGAAGTTCCACTGGAAGAGAAAGGGTGTTTGCTCTCTCGTTATACATACTATGGCAATTTAGAATGTTACGGATACCATTTTCACGAATTAATACGGATTTACAATTTATACTCCGAAGACAACGTATGCCACTCTATTGATTGTCTTCCTCCCCTATAGAGAGTGGGCACAACCAATGACATGGACATCAACCGTTCCGGTCACACTCATTGTTCATTCACATTTATTCATGCAAATATGATCTCTTTGACAGTTTCCATATAAATGAATTGGTTTTCACAACAAATACTCTTAAGACAAGGTATGCAACTCTATTAATTGTCTTCCCCATGTTAATGAGCCGGCACAACTAATGACATCACTATACCCTATTATATACAATACCCATTGATTATAACCATTCATTCATTCACAAATAAGATCCACAACCTCTTTAAGCACAAATGGAAACTGAAATTAATTAAACATTCATTCACACCGTAGTATGAAAACTAAAGAACAAACACCACAAAGTATTTAGCCAAGCATAGCTTGAACTAGCGTACTAACAATGATAAACATAAAGGAAAACATTAAAGCTACCAATAATGCGTAAATACAATAGATTGGACGCCAATGCTTGATCCTTGCTTGATCCTCGTTGCTTTTCTCCTCTGGTTCGCCCCTAGAACTGCCCTCTGTGTGTGTGGAACTCCAAAATTGCGAACCCCCTCAAACTGGTAACCTCCTTCCTCAAAAACTGCAGCTTTCGCACAACTGCCGCACCAACGTCGCTGCTGGCGTCTGGGACGCTGGCTAGGACGCCTCCTTCACTGATTAGGACGCTCAGACTCTATAATGAGGGGTTTTGAGCGTTGCCTCGGCGTCTGGGACGCCTGCTGGGACGCCCAGCACGAAATCCACCTTCCAAGCTACCATGTTTCTTACTTTCTTGCCAAGCAACTGAAATCACAAAACCATACATTAGCAGTACCAATTATCTCACATTTACACATTAAAACATAACAAAAGCACATGAAAATAGAAGTGATTTATATCACTGATCAGTCTCTCAGATTTTGTTTGCTGTTGATGTTACTCTTCTGGAAAAATGGGATCTGCGGGTTTCGTGGCTCTCTGCTGATGTTACTTCAAATATTTTCTGCGATATTAGAAGTTGCTTTATTTTAGTTTGGAAGTGGTTTCAGAGATCTCTACAGCTGCTAATACTAATCATGGTTATCTGTTGGTGAATAGTATGATTTGGATTGTAACCTGTTTGAATTACATCATATGTTGCTATGGTATTGCTGGTATTGTGGCTGTCTGGTGGTTTTGGTTTATAATTAATGATATTTGGATCATCTGGGACATTTCTAATGACCAAGCCTTTGTCATTTGGGTTTTGCTTGTTGTCGCTGGTAGTTTTCTGCACAAAAGGGGAGCTGCTGGTACTTGCTGCTGGTCAGGGGACTATATGGGAACTAGATCCATGGATCTTTGCTATGTCTATTTTATTCAATTGTTGCAAGTTTGGTTCGATGATTGGCTACTTTATGATCTGATGGATGTGCAAGGCTTTGGTAGTATTGGGGCTTGGTCTAAGTATTATCCTAGAATGATGGATCCTTTTAAAATGGTTCATTATTTTGTTGGCCTCTTGCACAAGTATGGTTCGCTTCTAATGATTACAGGATGATGTTTTGGTCCTCTTCTATTGCTGTCCAAGATGGTTCATCCAATGATTACCTCTCGATTTGCTTGGCGGTTATTCGTGATAGCTGTTTGAACATGAATTTGATGCTGCTGGCTTTTCTTTACTGAAGTTGCTCTTGTTCGTATTGGTTCCTTTTCACTTGTTGGTGGTGGTGTTCGAAACTTGGAGTTAGATTTTGTTGTGGTCTTGGTTTTTATGTTCTGTTTATCTTTTATGTCTTGGCTTGTATTGCTCTTGGTTGTTCCTTGTCTAGTGTAGGTTTTGTTTCCTCGGCTTAGCGGTTAAAATTTGATAAGTTGGAGTTGTTTTGAATCTCGTTTCATTATTTATAAAATTTAACCTTTACCAAAAAAAAAAGCCTAACCTTAACCCTAAACCCTAACCCTAAACCTAAACCCCTGAACCCTAAACCCAGATGCTTAAACCCCAAATCCAAAATCGAAAACCCTAAACCTAAACCCTATACCCAAAAAACCTAAACCCTTAACCCTAAACCCTACACGATAAACCCTAACCCTAAACCCAAAAACATAAACCCTAAACCCAGAAACCCTAAACCCTAAAACCTAAAATACTAAACCCTAAAACCCTAAACCATAATCCTAAACCTAAACGCTAAACCCCAAAACCCTATACCCTAACCCTAAACGCTAAACCCTAAAACCTAAACCCTAAAAACCCAAACCTTAAACCCTAGCCCAAACGCTGACCTTAAAACTAAACCCTAAAACCTAAACCATAAATTTACACCTCAACCCTTAAGCCTAAATCTGAATCCTAAACTCATACCCAAAACCCAAAAACCTTAACCCTAAAACTAAACCCTAAACCCAAAAACCCTAAACCCTAAACCTTAACCCTAAACCTAAATCCTAAACGCATAACCTAAACCGTCAAACCCTAAACCATAACTTTAAACCTAAACGCTAAACGCTAATACACTAACCCTAAACTTTAAACTCTAAGACCTAAACCCTAAAACCTTAAACCCTAAAGCGTCAACGCTAAAACAGTAAACCCTAAACCCTAAAACTTAAACCCTAAACCTAAGCCCTAAACCTAAACCCTTAACCTTAAACCCTAACCCTAAACCTAAACCCTAACCCTAAACCCAAAACCATAAACCATAAACCCTAACCCTAAACCTAAACCCGGAGCCCTAAACCCCAAACCCTAAATTGTAAACCCTAAAAAGCTAAACCCTAAAAGCTAAACCTTAAACCCTAAACCTAAACCATTAACCCTAAACCCTAAACAATAAACCCTAAAACCTAAACCATGAAACCATAAACCTAAAACCCCTTTACCCTAAATCCCTAAAACCTAAAATCCTAAACCCTAAAACTCTTAACCATAAAACCCTTAACCATAACCCTAAACCTAAACGCTAAACCCAAAAACCCTATACCCTAACCCTAAACCTTAAACCCAAAAACCTAAAACCCTAAACCATAACCCTAAACCCTACCCTAAACCCTAAACCCTAAACCTAAATGCTAAACCTAAAACCCTAAACCTTAAACCCAAATACCTAAACCCTATAACCTGAAACCCTAAAACCCTAAACCTTAACCGTAAACCCTAAAACAGTAAAACCTATACCCGTAAACCTAAAACCCTAACCCTGAAACCTTAAATACCTAAATCCTATGCTTGTGAAATAAATAATATGAAACTCTTACATGATTTTAGTTTTATACCTCCCGAGTGTATTTATCGTGCTTATATTATCGGAATTTGCATATATCATACATATACAAATCATTTATTATTATTATTATTATTATTATTATTATTATTATTATTATTATTATTATTATTATTATTATTATTATTATCATTATTATTATAATTATTATCGTCATTATTATTATTTAAAGACAAGAACCAATCAAATATGAATTTTAATGGAGACTAACTTTATTATTTTCAAACGAACATGATTTGTTCATACCGATAGACTTTAAGTTTTATAAAAAAGATGATCAAATAAATGTCTGAAACAAATTTAACTGAAGTTCAATTTTAATCTTTAAGTTCCTATGTATTTATACTGCAACTTTATTGCAACTTTATAATTTTTTGTTTTTGTTTTTGAATTTTAAATGATAATTTAATAAAATGTGATTTGATTATTTATTTAATTTATTTATTTTAATTCTATTTTATATATTCAATTTATTTATTTACATTTCTTTTGTTAAAATATTTATACGTTTTTATATTTTTATATGTTACCAACTAACTATTTCATTACGTTAACATATTTTGATTTGATTATAAGTTTACAAAAAAATATATAAATCTAGGGTTTTATTTGTTTTGATTAAAATATTTTGATTTAAATTTAGTCTTTTTCCGTTTTGATTTACATATTTTGCTACATTAATCCATTTCAATTAAACTTAGTATTTTGTTTGTTCTATTCTAATTATTTTGTTGTATTAATACATTTTGTTTTAATTATAATTTTTAATAAAACTATGTCGACTTGACATTTTATTCGTTTTGATTTAAATATATTTTAGTGTTAATACATTTCAATTAATTATAACTTCTAAAGATAATATATAAATTAGCGTCTTATTTATTTTTTGCTAAATATTTTGTCACGTTAATACCTATCAATTTGATTCTAACTTTTAGCGTTTTGGTTTGTATATTCTGTTTATATATTTTGAAACGCACATATATTTATACGTATATATGTTTTGAATAAAACGTATATATGTTTCATTAAGTACGTTTCGAAAACTATATAATGAAATATAAAAACCAAAACGTATAGAAAGAAATATGCAAACCAAAATGTTAAAAATTATAATTAAATCAATAGGTATTAACGTGACTATTTACGCAAAAACAAATATAATGCTAAGTTTATATATTTTTTTAAAAAATTATAACTAAAATGTAACGTATTAAAATAAAATATTATTTAAATCAGAACGAATCAAATGTCAAGTTGACATAGTTTTGTTAAAAGATACAATTAACTTAGAACATATTAATGTAACAAAATATCTATACCATATAAAATAAGAAAACCACTTGGAGTTTCTAGACCATTGGATGGAAAGAAATCAATGGTCCAGATTAATGACAACTCATAATCATTTATGAAATGTCTCTTATACCCATAATTAAAATCAATAATTATACCTATGTCATTTTTTAATTCATTTTCCAAATTTACTACCTTAACTTAATTACATTAAATTTTGAGTTTAATTTTTTCATTAATAAATTAATATTAAATTAATATTTACCTAAAATAAATATGTGTCATTATTATCCTTAATTATCATAGTTAAATTCAAATGTAAAACTTTGGATTTAAATGTAGAAGTGTAGTAAATAAAGTTAAAATATTTTGTTAATTATTTTGCTAACAAGATTTAAAATTTAATTGATAAAACTTCAATTGTGAATATGATAAATTTTGATTGTTGATTTTCAGATATTCTATTTTTATATTTTATCATTTTTAAAATATATACACATTCACATAATTGAAGTTTTTTGTTTCTTACATTGATATTTCATATTTGAAGTTAATAAAAATTAAAAGAAATTTTTTTTTGCAAACACATACTATCTTTATTTAATAATACAATATAATAATATTTTTTTATTAAATATCAAAGCACTAAGTAATTTTTTTAATTCAATTTTTTTATTTTAATTATATATAAATTATATAATAATTTATTAAAATATAAAAAAATGTGTATTTTCTAAATCAACCTATGTATGTAATACATGAGTTGATTAACCAATATATTATAATAAAACAAAACAATTCATGTCATATGTCACTTCTACAATACAAGAAAATTTTATTTTTCCACATCTTTTTCCAAATTTAACACCTTAACTTAGTTGCATTAAATTTTTACTTTATTTTTTTTCATTAGTTAAATAGTAATAAGTTAGATTTTGTAACATTTAAAATTTATCTATCATTATGATCCATAATAATTATAATTAGATCCAAATGTAAAAAATTTGAATTAGTTGTGGAAATTATTATTATTATGTATAATAAAGGAAAACATCAAATGTCACGTATCATCTTTAAGTTCACCAAAAAGATAATTACAACTTATAATAAATAAAAGATAAATACAATTTAATATTTTTTAAAAAGATAAATATACTCTATTTTTTAATCTGTAAATAATAAAAAATAAACACAATTATTATTTTTGTATGTTTTTATTTTTACTCATATACATTTTATATAAATAAATTTAATTAAAAATATCCACGTAATACGTGGGTTATAAACTAGTTTACAATAGAATAAATAAAATACTAAGTTTAATTGAAACACATTAATGTAGCAAAATATGTTAATCCAAACGAAAAAAAAGACAAATTTTAATTCAAAAGATATTAATGTTACAAAACATCTTAATCAAAACAAATAAAATCCTAGATTTATATATTTTTAGTAAAATTATAATTAAATATCTTAACACAATGAATTGGTAGTTGCTAACGTATAAAAAATATAAAAATGTATGAACATGTATAAAAAATGAAATGTAAAGTAAATAAATTGAATATATACAAGAGAATTAACATAAACTAATTAAATAAAATAATTAAATCATATTTTATTAAGTTAACATTTAAAATTCAAAAACAAAAAATAATGAAAATGATTAAAACCATAACTAATTAAATACTATAGGGACCAAAATTGAATTTGAGAATAAGGGCAAAATCGTCATTTAGAAAAATCCAATAGATGGAGAGACCAATTCTGCAAGTAAATAGTATTTTGAGGGACCATTTATATAATTTTAAAGACCATGGACCATTTCCATAATTTTATGCAAACCACAGGGTCATTTCTATGTTTTTATTCTTACTTTTTTAATTACAAATTTACAATCGTATCCTCCATTCTTCCTCCCCTTATCAAAATAGCTTCATGGCTCCACTGTCTGCTGTAGCTTGGCAAAAAAATCCGACCCCGACGGGGAACCCGAAACTCGACCCCGACTTTACTGGGGATTCCCCGAACCCGAGTTGAACGGGGATGGGGATGGAAAACACTTTAATCCCCGACCCCGACCCCGGTCCTATTTAATATCGTAGTACAAATTATTATATTTATGTAATTTTATTCTATACTTTTATAAGTTTTTTACATATATATTTACTATTTTCATTGTATTATAAACTATTATTTAACAATGTATATATTCAAATATGTTGAGATAACTTGTTATAAAGTTTATATACATGTATACTTTTTAAAACTATAATTTGTAGAATAAACTTAGTAATTTGTTAGAATGTTAAAAAACCCGATACCCGACGGGAATCCCCGAAACCGATGGGGCCGGGGATGGGGAAGAGAAGTCAATACCCGATGGGGATGGGGGCGGGGCCGGGAAATGAAATCCCCGGTCATAGTTGCCCCGTTGCCATGCTACTCTGCTATCCTAAAACTTTGTTTTTAGCTTGTATTTTATTTCTTTGAATCTTCAAAATATAAAAAATATATATATTAAAAATAAATTTCATGAAAATATAGTTAAAATACTTATTGACATAAGAATTTATAAAAAATCATATTATAAGTAAATATAAATAAACCATCTCATTATTATTGTTATATATAATTGTCATTTTTTTATGCTTTTAAAATCTAAAAAATAAAATCAAACATCCAAAAACATATTATTTGATAATTAAGTAGCAACCATAAAAAGCTAAGTGATCATTATAATTATATTCATAGTTATAGTTATACTAATGTAAGAATGAAAATAAAATTAATATGTGTTTGGTCAAGTAGCTGGAGCTGAAACTCGAAAATATAAATTGATATGAAAATACAGGCTAACACATAAACCAAAATAATCATAATTAATTAAGGTTATTTTGCTAACTAAATTTTTATAACCACAAGCTATCTTATATACTATAAAAGTTGAGTCTTAACCCTAATAAATGTTGATAATCAATTTTGTTTTTGTATAATTTAATTCATTTGTTAGATAATATAAATTTCAAGATATATTAAATCTTGATAATCAAATTTATTTTTCTATAAATTAATTCATTTCATAAATTTTTTATCTTTTTATTTATTTTCACCACCGTTTCATGACTTTTGGTTATCTATAATTAATTGTTATTCATTATTCATCCATAGGTTACAAAGAATTTGAATGGCCATCAAAAGTTTTAAATAGTATGGGTTAATTCATTTGCCAATCTAAAGCATTCTCATTTTTTCTCTAAGATTTTCACGGGTTAGTTTTCTTCTTGATTTATTCTTCTTTTATTTGTCATATATCAAGTTCGTTTTTCATCTCTAACACACGTATTATATTCTATTATGTGAAATCGATTATGAGAGTTTTTATTTTGTGATATTTTATATTTGGTGATGGATATCATTGAAGTTACCATCCATGCAAAGAAGTTATTGCCAAATAGACTTTCTATGCAAATTTGTGTGTTCTTAATCCTACTTTGATAATTCTTTTTTTATTGTAATGATATACTTGGTTATTACCCATGTATTACATGGGTTAACTTTAGAAATTGATATTTATATATATGTATAATATAATAATTATATGAATAATAAAATTTGCTTAATTTTAGTTAGTTAGTTATTAAATTAATCCATATTAGATTTACATAGATTTGATTTGATTTAAAATTTAAAAATAAAATGAGTAAATGACGTGGCAAAAGGAGAGAACGACATGTGGCAAATTAAATGAGAGGATGCCATGTGGCAAATTAAATGAGAGCTTGCCATGTGGCATTTAGTTACTCTTTTAATAGTATAGATAGATTTATTTAAACTATTTTGACTTATATTTTATTAATAAATTATTTATGTTGATGTAGGTGATGGATATGTTCTATATTGACATGTCAAATATCCTTAAGGTTCATTGCTAAAAAATATATATGTCAACGTTATATTCACCAACTTATAGGTCATTGTCATCTATCCTTTCAACTATATGGTTTTAAACTTTAATAATTTTTAGAAAGAAATGTGTTAACAACAAAAATTTTGTTTCTCTATACCTGAACTCTTTTATGAATATCATCTTGATCAGTGACGGATCTAGAAGATTTCATTACTGGTGGCACAAAAATAAAGATAAATTCTAAATTAAGGGTACTTAAAATACTAATATATTAAATTATCAAAATAAGAATGCATAAGGTGTAATTAGACTGCTATATTGCTAATTAGGTATACAATAAATTCATATATACAAAACCACTAAAATACTAATTGACTGATTGTGTAATTAAGATACATAAATAATAAATTAAAAGAAGGGTTAATACTCAAACCATTAAAACACTTATAAAAAGAGCTATAAATTAACTAAATATAAAGTTAACTCTATCTCATGCCACCAAGTCTCTCAAACTAAAAATATATTATTAAAACTAGTGGGATCGTTGATATTTGTGAGCTATTAATGAACAGTGGGTAATGGGTTTTAAGCTTTTTAGTGGATTAAAATCAAAATAATTGCTGGCACTGAAAAGAAAGATATTAGCATTAAATGATATGCCAAAAAAGTTAAATATATTACAGCAACAACTTTCCATTCACTGGTGGCATGTGCCACCACAACTCTCTTCTTAAATCCGCCTATGATCTTGATAGTTTTTTCAACAATAAAAGTTTTACAATATTTTATTTTAATGATTTTTTTTTATTTTAATCCATCTTTGAAGAATTTTCAATAAATATTAATCCAGAAACGTTATTAAACATCATACGATTTAATAAATATTTAATATATTTTAATATAGTCATCATTACACAATTTGGTATTGTGAATACTAATATTAAAATTTAATTTAATGAGGATATTTGTGTAACTAAGGGTTTATACATTTTCTAAGTCTTTTATATTATATTGATATTAACAATACATTATATATTTTACTTGAAGTTTTTATGTTTATTGAATTAATAATTTAATATTTCTTTTAATTCATATATTTCATTTAGTGTAGTATTACGTTTTGTTATTTGGCTGTAATTTCATTATGGTAAAAAGAAACAATTTGAAGTAGCTATAGTTGCTTTTATATTGTAATTAGACAAAAAAACATATAATTAAATCATTGTTCAAAATATGAAATTTATAACTTTTTAAATACATTATTTTTAAAAAATTAACTATAAAAATTTTAGATTAAACTCTATATTTATAATTACCAATTAGGTTCTTATCTTTTTCTAAAATTTTATAAATATTGAGTTAATAAAATCATAGATATTATAATTTCATTGAACGTTTATGGTTATTTAAAAAAAACAATTAGAAAAATCAATAATTCAAACTTATGTATTTTACTTTTAGAAAAATATATTATATAAGTATGCATTGAAATCTTCCATTTTAAGTTTTAATGCAAAGTTATGATTATTTAGTTGATGATAGTAAATATCATTAATTATAAATACTTAATTTGTAACATTTTAATTTCTTATTTGTCTTTTCATTAGTTCATCCCTCATTTATTTTCACTTAGTTCAATTCCTAAGAGTATCAATTACCTTATTTTTATTTAAATTTATTGATAAATAATAGTAGTTATCATTTAGTTCTTACGTGATCTAATTTAATTTTTTTGATAAATAATAGAAGAAATCATTTTGTTAATTTTTATTTATGAACTAAATATAATGAGTCAATCTAATAAATGATAATGATGCTTTTTATATTTATATTTAAAATTTTAATAAATAAAATTTGTTTTATATTCTATTCTAACTTGAGTATTCACATATTAAGCAACCAAAGGATATATAACTTGATTATTTATAACTAAAGGAACATAGCTTTTTTGAGGTTTTAAGAATATATAGAAAATTATGCATATTTTCCATTCTTCTCATTTTTAAGAGAACATGTTGTATTTAATATTAGGCTTTAACTTTGTATTTATTCAAAAATCCTAACAATAACCTTAAACTTTTTGCGGTGTTGTGATTTTGTAATTTTTTAAAATAAATAATATTTAAGTTATGGTTGTTTTTATTCCAATTGTCGAGACAAAAGTATTTTTTAATCATCATTTTAGTAACAAGTGATTAAAATTCGTACCATAGTCATAAACAAATGTTTATTCAAAAACCTTGATAATCAAGTATTGTAATTTTTATTTTAATATATTGTTCCAAATAAAATAATAAATGTAGTTCGTATATTTTATGTATAAGAAAGATTACATGACTCTTTTGATTGTTACTTATTAAAAAATATTTATCTAATTATCATATGCTTGGAATGTCATATATGATTCAATTATTTAAATATAAAATCAGTCTTAAATTTATTTATTACACAATTATTAATAAAAAATCGTTTCATCAAAAGATAAATATGTTTTTATCTCTAAAAGTCAACCTTTAAAAGTTCATAGTAGTCTCACTATGTAGAAAAACTATATTTTTTTTCATATAAATATCAAAGTTTTATTAATTTAACCAATGTTTATTTTGTTAGAGATTTAAATTAATTTTTTTTCAATTTAATATTAAATAATCATTAACATAAAAAATACAGGAAAAAGGTTTTAAGTTTATTCCTCTAATTTCTACTTAAAACAAATAATATATATATACTTTAAAATCTTTTGAAACGTAAAGTTAAGAAACTTAAATAAATTAAATATTAAAAGACGTAAACAAATGACTTTTATTTTTTTGAATTAAAAGTGTGTATTTTCAAGACTATAAAATTGCTATTATAAAAAGTTATGACTAAATACTATATGTTGTACAATCTAAAATCATATAGTGACCCAAACATATAATTAAATCTTTAATAAGTACATAATATTTGAATCAAAAAATAAAATTACAGTCTGGTGCATCGCACGAGTTATTTTGACTAGTTTATTTCTACAAGTCACTTGAATTAGATTATGGTTTTAATAAACTCTTAGGTGAAAGGTTATCCAAACGCAACTTATTGATAAAAGTAATTGGAGTTTCTAAAATTATATTTTTAAACTTCCTAAACTCTAACGTATACTAAAATGTTCAAAATTAAATATCTTTCTTTCTGTAACGTTTGTTATAATTTATATGATTAAAACATATAACTTTTGGTGATGAAAGTGGCAAAATTTTGGTGCAAATGCATAGAAAGTTCCACGTGGTTTGTAACTTTTTACAATCTACAAAAAGTCCTTGTGGTTTTTCACAAATTACAAAAAGGTCCATGTGGTTTAAAACTTAATTTTAGAAAGGTCAATGTGGTTCGTAACTTTTTAATTTTTAAATATTTATTTAAGAGTTTGGGTAAGTTACAATTTTCGTCCATGTGGTTGTATATAAATTATGGTTCTGATCCTTTTCACATAGAAATTACATTTTTAGTACATATGATTGTCATTTTGTTATGCTTTTGGTTCTTTGAGCAGTCATTTTTTTAAAAATGATCATCTTACCCTTATATATTTGTTTCAATAATGGTCCCTAACTAATTACTTTCTTTTTTATATTTTTTAATTACTTTTTATCCTATTATTATTCATTTTATATTTAATTAGTTTATTCTTATTATTTACAATTTAATTAAACTAATAATTTTTTTAATATGTTGCCCTTTATTATTATTAGAGTAAATTACACAAATGGTCCCTGTGGTATATAGCAATTTACGGGTTTCGTCCCTAACTTTAAAAATTTCACTGGTAGTCCATATTTTGAAACGTTGTCACACTTTCGGTCGCTAAGAAACTCAATTTTTTTAAAATTCCAATTTTGCCCTTATATATTAACTTCAAATTTGGTCCCTAATTAATTAACTAGTTTTTTTATGTTTAATTATTTGTATATTTATAATTTTTTAATTAATAAATACTAAGAATTTAATTACAGTTGATTTTCATTATCATTATTATTTTCATCATCTACATTCATTCGTTTTGACAAAAACATATTTAATTTATAATTAATTTTTGTTTTATAATTTTTTCATCTATTTATATATTTAATTAATTTACCCTTCTTATATTAATATATTAATTTTTAATGCTATTAATGTTGTTTTTAAAGTCTTAACATGGCAAATATGTATGTTCAATTTAAATTTTTTTTTAATCATTCATTCTTTTTTTTATATTTTTATTAGTAGAATATTGTATATTCTACGTATAAAATAATGTTAGTAAATTGTATTATTTCTAATAAACTTTAATAAAATTGTCATTTTTTTTGGCATTTTTAAAATTTTTATGAGTGTAACATAGGGCTGGAAACAAATCAAACTTTCGACGAACTGTTGCCGGAAGTTTGTTTATGTTCGTCCATTTATTAAAAAAATGATATTTTACACTATGACTTTAAACGAACCGAACGAACACGAACGATGATATGTTCATTAATGTTTGGTTCGTTTTACAACCCTATGTTACACATAAAAATTTTAAAAATACTAAAAATTACAATTTTTTTAAAGTTAATTAGAAATAACACAACTTTACTAACACTATTTCATATGTAGAATACACAATAGTCTACTAATAAACATTTTTAAAAATAAGAATGAATAATTTATAAATTTTATAAATGACTGTACATATTTTTTATGTTTAGAATTTCCAAAAACAACATTAATAGTATTTAAAAATTAATATAGCAAAATAAGAATGGTAAATTAATTAATTACATTGATAAATGGAAAATTTTTATAAAATGAAAATTAATAATAAAATAAATATTTCGTCAAACGAATGAACGTAGATAACGAAAACAACAATAATAAAACTTATTAATACATAGGTAAAATCCATAAATAATGTGTAATTAAATTATCATAATAATAAGTAAAATATCATTTATCAATTAAAAAATTATAAATATACAAATAACTAAACATAAAAGATTAAATTAATTAATTAGGGACCATATTTGAAATTAATTTATAAGGGTAAAATTGGAATTTTTAAAAAATTGAGTTTCTTAGGGACCGAAAACGTAATAAGGTTTCAAAATATGAACTACCAGTGTAATTTTTTAAAGTTAGGGACGAAACCTGTAATTTGATATAAACCACAGGGACCATTTATGTAATTTACTCTTATTATTATTATTACTACGGTTTGTTATAATTGATTTGATATGTTCTCTTGTTATTAATTATTAAAGGATCTAGTTGATATATATATATATATATATATATATATATATATATATATATATATATATATATATATATATATATTAAGTATCTCTCGAAATTAAGTGCACCCGAAGATACCAATTTTTAAAAAACTTTTTTAATTTTTTTTTCACATAACCATGTTCAATTTAATGTTATACACATGATATATAAATTTCACATAGATTCACACATTCTGTGTCCTTAAAAATTATGTGAATGCTCAATGCATATTTATGTGAATGGTCATTCATGTGAATGTGAATGGTGTGAATGGCCATTCACATGATCTTTTTTTATCATTCACAAGATTTATGATGTTGCTCATATTGAAAAAAAAAAGTATTATAATGTTGTCTTATACATGTCTATTCAAAAAAAATATATGTGAATGATCATTCACATTAGAGTACGCTGGGTACACTGGAATCTCATAGGAACGCTGATGAACCTGATTATATATATATATATATATATTCTATACACACACACACAAAAGTTAGTTTCACAACTACTTAGTCATTCAAATACTTCACTTATAAAATAATAATAATAATAATAATAACAACGACAAGAACAATAATAACAACAACAATTATAACAATAATAATAATTGTAATAAATTGTAATAATAATTTATTAGTTCAGTTAAGTTTTACAATTTAATAAAAATACAACATATAATAAATTAATAATAAACGAATGAAAAACCATTAATAAAATGAAATAAAAAATAAATATTTTATTAGGGACCAAAACTGAAATATAATGAAAGGGAAAAATCGTCATTTTTAAATAAATATGGGAGAAAAGGACAAAAAACATAATAAAACGCCAACTATAAGTACTGTAATTGTAATTTCATGATTAAAAGGACGATAACCATAATTATTGTATAAGCACAAGAACGAAAATTGTAATTTACCCTAAGAGTTAATTAAAAAAAGTCTATGGTTTGTTTAAATTCTGATTTTTGTTCTTGACTTTCAATATAACAAAATCGATCATTATTATCAAGGTTTAAATTCAAGATTGGTCCATTATCTATTAACTTTAATTAATAAACCTATTTTCTCACTGTTTATATCTTTGACCCTTCTAATAAAAATTTATTAACAACTCTTTATTTTAATAAAGTAAATAAATATAAAAATGTTAATATTTTTAATGATTTAGAAACAAAAAATAAATACAATAGAAAAACATCTACACTTATATATTTGACTAAATATTGATTAAATATTTAAATATTGAAAATTTCTGCTTCCACCTCAACTTGAAAAATTAAATAACCGTGATTCATTTTGTTTTGTTTTTTGGTTTTTACTTTTATCTCACAAGATGCGTATAAAACATCAACTTTTGTTATTCATTATTTTTGTGTATAAAAAGAGGTTTAATATTAAAAAAACCAACATGTTTTTTATGTTTTCGCGTCATAGCCTCTCCGTGTTATTTTTTACCAATAAAATTCTCAAGTGATTTATTTATATGTGATTTTTTGAAAATTTCTTTTTTTGCAAAAAGAGACATTAAGTTGGAGGGCTTTTCATGGAAAAAAAATGAAAACATGTTTTTTAAAGAAAATATTGATTATAAAAAAACAATTTTTTTTAATTTCCAAAAAGAAATCAATAAGCTGAAGATTTTATTAGGAAAAAATAACATGGAGAGACGAAACCACAAAATACATGAAAACATGTTGTTTTGTTCCTATAAAACCCTAAAAAAATAATATACTTTAGACATTATCAATTGAATCAAACCAAATTCGTAAATAAAAAATATGTAGCCCATTAATGTTTAAATACACAAATGCAATGACATTGTTGTCAATTGTCATCATTAAAAATATTTTATTTTCTTAACCTTTTAATTTTTTTCAAGTAATAAAAATACATATTCATGATGGATACCCGCAGCAACGCGCGGGCAACCATAACACTATTATATAGACAAATATAGGAAAAGTTTGCATGCTCACAAAAGTCCATTCAAACGCTTTGCGTAAAACCGGTCGGGTGGGACCCGTGTAATCGTAGCTTGCTATACGACGTCGGTTCGCTTTGTAAAAACTTATAGTGAGGCTGGGATTTCAGTTATCATCATCACTCATCAGTTCGAAACCCTCGTTAAATACATAGTTAGAAAATCTATCCACATGATGAAATTTGAAAAGAGAGGGGATGGAGGGTCGGCCAAAAGGAACCAACCCTATAAGTTGCCACAAATTATGTCAGCCATATGTCTTGATAACCATACAGCACTCACCATGCAAAGGGCGAGCGTGGCACATTTAGCCAACTGACCCTTTTACAATTTTCCTTATCCACCCTTCTCCTTACTTATGCTTTCCTACTTCTATCACACTATCACCTTCCAACCCATGTGGGACTACTAGGAATTTATGTAACACGTTGGTTGTGCTTGCGGATAATACAAATCTTTGTATTTCCTACCTCCAGCGATATGAATCCCATTTTGAATCTAGTCTTCTCCATGTATCCAAGCATCTCGACCATAATTGATTACGTCTAGTATCTGTCAGTGGTCGCGGTTACTTTTAAATGACAACTTAATGTGTTCTTGTCGTAAAACACATAAACAAGGTAGAGTTGACTTAAGGCTCCACCTCGCCATGCCACAAATGATGGGTTGGTTCTTGATTGCTGTAAAAATTAGCAAAAAAAGGTATAAAAAAGAATTCAATTCTTGGCTAATTTGTAGTTGTGCAATGTTGAAAGAAAAAAAATCCATATAAGAACTATACAGGGATATATTACTGATGCTTCATTGGCCTCAAAGCCGAAGGTAACCTCCTCTCTCTCCGCCACCAATGGTTCTTTTGAGGAAGGATCTCCGGTTGATATATTAGTTTCTTGTTAAAACCCTTTGTCTTCTGCAGACAGTTAATCGGTTATACGGAAATGGAAACAGGAAGCATAAGAGCACAAGAACTAATGTTTCCACACAAATCAATAAAATGTTTCTGAACCATTTCTCATCTTCGAATCTCTTTGCTGAGTCCAAGGGACACCTCTAACGTTCATCCCAAACACTTTGAAGAAAATTTTAAATGCATATAAAAATCAAAAACTCAAGTGCCCTTTCTGAAATGTTTTGATAGAAGCTAAATGGTGGCTGACTATTCTCCCCACCATCAGTCAAGTGAATAACCTTTCATGGTTGTTGCACCATGTTGACATTTTTAGGTATTTGCGTTATGTGTTGGTTTTTTTATTGAAATTTAACAAAGAAACAACTTTAAGAGTTCTATTGGTATTTTTGTTTCTCTATACAACTCAATCTAGCTTGTGAGGTCAAACGTATTATATTCTGAAGTCAATGTTATCACAAATTTAGTGACAAATTGTTAATCAATAAACATCTATATATAGCTCTAGTCAAGGAGTTCAAGCATTGGCAAACTGTTCTTGGAGTTAGATAGATTTCTTACCAGTTTTGAAGTTGAATAATTGTTTGATTGGCCTCAAAAGTCAAATCATATGCGTATGTTTGATTTGTTATGAACACAACATTCTCCTTTAATCTTTGGAGTTGCCCAGTCAATTCTTCAAGCCAATGTTGCCCTTTAGGATTCTAGAATTATTCATATAAGTATCCAAAACATGTAAAAGGATTATTCCATAACCTTCCATTGAGAATTCAATGTCTTTTTTGGGATAGACTTTTAAAGAGTAGTCTAGAGTCTTCCATACTTCTTGGTAACATTCTTGAACAGTGTAGATAACTGAAACATTCTGGAAACGACTAGAAAATTAGGTGGGACGTCACATGCTGCTTGTTTCGCTTTGTCTTGTTAGCAACCATTCAGGAACCATCTTTGTTCCATGTAACCTTCGTCAACAACCACCATGGTTTAGTGCTGCCTTCTTTGAAAAATTCGGCGTTGCAATACGAAGGGAGTGAAACTTCAATTCCCTCTAGTCTCCATAATTGCCCAGACATGTTGCCACGTATGTGCGCTATCTATATATATATATAAAAGTTGAGTCCCATGAAATAAATAAGGGTATTAACTATGTGATTCAATTTTAATTTTTCTAAACTAAAAGATGATAGTAATCATTCATTGGTAATAAATGAATATAATAAAAAAAATGATGTCTTAACTATTCCATAAACATAATAGTTATAATAAACTCTTACATTATTTAACCAACTAATCAATTTGAAGATTTTTTTGTTTTTAATTTGGTGATTAAATTTATTTTCTAAATACGATTTAAGTGATTATATTGAAATACAAGTTAAAATTAATGTATAATAGTTGACTCCATGAAACAAATAGATATTTATGTAAATTGAGTTAGTTTATATATGATCATACTAATAATAAATTTTGCATTAAAAATAATTAATTTAATTGGCTACACTAAAGATCATTTTTTAAACTCTAAATTATAGTATTTTTCTTTTAGTATGGTAAATAAAGTTTTTTCTAAAGAAGATTTGAGTGTTTACATTTATCGGCTAAAACTGATTTAAATTTTTATATTAGCATTCATAAATTGTGTAACTAATATGTACATTATTATACTAGGTTAAATACTCATGTATTACATGGGTTGGTTTATAAAAAAATAAATGTTAATTAAGATATATAAATTAATTTTAGAATATTATATTTAATTGTTTATTAGATTAGTTAAGCTAGAATAGGTGAGAATTTTGATTTTATTTGAATTGATTTATTTAAATTTGAAATAAATATTAGTGAATGACATGTGGCAAAAGAAGTTATCGATATGTGACAAACTGAATATACTTAGTGGGATTAGAGTATGTGAGAATAGATTTGATTTGATTTTAATTGATTTAAATTTAAATTAGATATTAGTGGATGACATGTGGCAAAAGAATTTTTTTATTTGATTAATTTTTCAATGTTTGTTTTAATAAAAATAGAGGAAATATCAATAGATAGTGTTTGTGAAGGAGTTATGACTTTTACTCATTTGAAACCAATTCATTAATAGTTGTCTACTCAATGATCGGTTACTTAACAATGAAATCAATTTATTCTTCATTGATTATTAATTATCTAATCAAATTTGCATTTAATTAAAAAACCAGTTACATGAGAATATTGATAAAATCACTCGATTCAATTATCAACCATCGATAGTTTGTCTATTTTTTTCCTTTTGGTTTCTACCAAATGAGATCTTATCATGCTAAATTTTTCATTAATACATTCTTTTGGTTTTTCAGAGATGATGAAGGATTAAAGGAGGAGAATGGAAAATTGGATACAACTCAAAAATATGTGTGAAAAATGTAGCAAGTTGAAACAACATCTACAAGATCTAATCACTTGAAGGAAAAATCCATGTAAGGTTTGGATTAAATATTTTTCTTGATCTGCTATGTTTACATGCATTATTTTTGACTCGATACAATGAATGAAGTCTATGGTATCAAATGGTGACAGATTATGATTTTTGAATCGGTAGCTACACAATCATGGATTTTAAAACTGAAATGAAAAAACAAGAAAAATTATGGTTTCAAACATGTAACTGCAAAGTCATTCGATCCTAATTTTATGGATCATTTTAAGAAGGAAGATGATGGAATTCATGTGTGCCATTGAAATTCAGGTATACTATTATTTCTATATGTAATTATGTATTAACAAATATTGATATAATATTTCTATTCAAAATTGTTACTTTTATATGTATTCATATATTTAAAATATATCCATGATTTAAGTGTCTTATGTATATGATGAAGGATTAAAGAAGGAGGATAATGAGAAATTGGATACAACTCGAGAATATGTGTGAAAAATGTAGCAAATTGAAACAACATCTACAAGATCTAATCAGTTGAAGAAAAAATTCATGTAAGGTTTGGATTAAATATTTTTCTTACTATGTTCACATGCACTACTTTTGACTCGATACACTGAATTTTGTTCCATAAACTTCTATTTTCAAAGTAACTTAGCATAATAAAATACATTAAACCAATTTTTGGTTCCATAAACAATTTTGACATATATTTATGACATCAATAAAAATTTTAAAATATATTAAAAATAATTAAGAAATATTAAGGTTAGTAGACATGAAAGGTTTCTACCACTATTAACATGAAATTACTTAACATGGAAAAAATATTATAAGACTGGGAGAAGTGAAATACATTTTTACTACTATTAACAAAAAAGTAATCAATATTAAAGATATAATTAGTTTAATGTAAAAAACATGTAAAATAATATTTAGTTCCTTCATATTTTATTGTTTAATTAAATTTTGAATCCTATGTAATAAATGATTGATTAATCTATTAATTTGTGCACTCTAATAACATTTTAAGATTTTAATATTGATTATATTTATTTTACTTTAAATTGGTTATTAAGGTTTTTAGGCTATTTTACATAGATTGATTGCCAGTTAAAATCTACCTATAAAATTCAAGTGTTCATATAATAAATTGTAATATCCATTCGTATATTTATTTCATTTTTATCTATATAAAATTATAAAGCATGTTAGTCTATTAAAAATAAATATTCTTCATTTTTTTTCATTTTCATTTTTAATAAATTCTAAAATAAAAGTTGGCAATGCATGAATTACAACATAATATTAATTCAGTCCCTTGGAGGCTTCAAAATAATTATAAATTGAGCTTAATTGAAACTTATGTTTTGTCTTTTAAGTCTACTAAATAATTATGTGAAAGCATTTACTATAACATAATATTGATGTATGAATCTTCTAAATAATTATGTGAAATTAAACTTAAATGAAACTTTTCATCACTCATAAGTCATAACCAATTAAAATATTTATTATTTAATACTCAGCATACATTTAAAGTATTTATAATTTAAAAAACTTTTAAACTTTTTCACCATCAAAATCAATGCAAATTAATTCAAAAAATAACATACATGACCATTGAATTCAATTTATTTTTTTAATTCATTAAGCTTTCATTTGACATTTATTTTTTAATTTGGTTATTAAGAAATCAATTATATAGTTATATCTCATTCAATGTAGCAAATATATTATCGGAAAATAAAGAGTCTCAAACATATTGAAAAATGTAAATATAAATAGATCATTATATAGGAATAGTATTCAATTGGTGTTTGAGTATTGTAGGATAAAAATGACAACGAACAAATATGAATACGAACTTATGACGAACATAAATTCGTTTCTTATGTGCATGCATTTTTTTTTCGTGTAATTTACGGTAATTCTACTACACTTCAAACTCAATATTCGTTGATACATTTTATTTATCTCATAATATTTTAATTCTTTTGTCTTTATTTTTTTACATATATAAATGTTAAATATCATAATCGTGAGTATATTTTTGTATAAACCACAATTGACACATGTGAAAAAAGAATAGTAACAAAATTAATTCGAGGATTGTATGGAAATAAAAATAAAAAATTATTGAGATTACAAGTACAAACCCGATGTGTAATATGAATATGTGTAGCATTTCTTATTATGTAATTTACAACACTCCTACACCCAATTATCTAAAATACTTATTTGTTATTCACCATTTAGGATATAGGTTTTATCTTATAGAAGTCAATGTTATTTATCTCACAAATATATAGTGTTATAAAATTTCATATTGAAAAGTACATAAATCATAAAGCTCATGATCAAAAATTTAGTTTTGCATAAATCCATGTAACGATCTTCATGAATTTGTAATATTATTTCATTTGTAATTATGTAAGAATTTGTAACATTGTTTGTGAATTTGTTATTATTCTCATAATAAAAAAATTTATGAGCTTACATTCTTGGCCATATAAACGAAAATCAAAATTTTTTTACTAATTGTTCCATTAAAGTTATAAATTTATGAAATCTAAAATGGTTTATGAAAGTTTTATAGTTTCTTGGCATATGATTTTGATTTTGTTAGTCACAACTAAAAAGCTAATATAATATCAATTAATTAGCCAATAAATAAATTTAACATGCACATAATTCTAATGATTAAGGTATGACTACTAATTAGATAATATTTCTTAAGACAATAATTAATATGTATCATAACTAAGTTAATAAATTCATATATTAACTTATGTCATAAAAGATTATTGGTTTCTAACTATAAAATACATGATGTATATGTAATTTTAAAATTTAAATTTCAGTTGTCATTAGAAAGTTAAGCATTATAGTTATGGTGTTCGATTACTTAATTATTTTTATTTTACTAAAATTGAGTCTTTATATAATAATCATATTCAATTAATATAAATCATCATACTAGATCTTCAACAAAATTATCATCTAACATAATTACCCAATAAAAACATAAATATTAAATAAATTACTAATAATAATTTATTTAAGATTGCTTAAATATTTAATAATAAATTACATTGATCTTTTTAATTAGTATATGATTATTTAAGACACTTAACTGATTAACTTTTAATATTTATTAAATTAATAATTAAAGTTTTAGATGGTATAACCTCATTTAACTAATATTTCAATCATCAAATAGTCAAATAAAGATAAAGTCTAATTTATGACGGTTTTAAATAACATTTTAGCTATTAATTTAAGTAAATATTAAACGTCAGTTGCTAAAAATAATAACAATTTTTTACATTTTTATCATTTATGGCAACAATATTTATTTTTTTTTATCATTAATAACATCAACTTTTATAGTTTCATAATTAATGACATCAACTTTTGTATTTTGTATCACTAAGGAATAATAACAAAAAAATATAAAAAAATTAATATTTCTTATAATTTGCACGTAAATTTCATTGCATATTTTGTAAAAGAATGAATCATAACGCGATAATTATTTGTTTATGTATATATGAATTCTTAACTCTAAATTTTTTTATACACAAAGACTTCAAAATAGATGATAAATTACACGTAACACATGTCTAAAACATCAAAGCAAAATGAAATCTCAAATACAAAAAATACCACGATGTACAAAATCATATTGTAACATAAATATTGGAAAAAAACATGTATGTATTGTATTTTTAAATTTGTTGACATAAAAGTTGAGTCATATGCGATAAATAATAAAAGTATTAGTTACTTGAATTAATAATAACTTATTAACTAACAATAATAGTAATCATTTAATTAACTTTTGTTAAATATGTAAATATACTAACATAGTGAAGCATTACATACAAAATACAATCTATAAAATGACTTTTAATACGTATGTCTATCTGTCAATGTGCTCTCATACCAATAATCTATGAAGAATTTTCATTGAACTTATAATTTAATATTTTAACTTCTTATCTGTAAGATTATTAATTTAGTATATTGGTTTTATATTACCATAATACCGAGATAGCAAGTTGTAAGTTAAATGACCTAGCCTAAAAACTTTTTTTTTTAAAATTTTTACAAGTATTATTTTCAGACATCTTTCACATTCATTAATCTAAGTTTTCTAATGTCATTTAACAATTTTCTTTCATTACTATCATGACACCTTTTGTATGGTCTTAATGTAGTTGATTATGCACACAAATTTGTTTGACGATACAATTTGATATGATATTTGTCAATCTAAAGTTTAAATAATGGCGTATAATTACATAATATTTTAAAATAAAAATCAATTAGCACGTTGCATCGCACGGGCCGTCATGACTAGTTGATGTAAATAATGAAGGCTTACATAAATGTTGTCAAAACCAATTTTATAGTATTAATTGATAGTTTGGTGTAAATGTGAGTTTCTAGTTCATACATTTATTAATGTAAGTCAAGTACCAATGGTTTATTTAAAATTATGGTTATAGTTCACCAACTTTAAAAATTACATAAACAATTTGTAGAAATATTGTTTGTTTGTAATTTTAGTATCTCTGTTGATTGATTGTTAAAGTTTTTAAAATGATAATTATCCCTTCCAATTTTGGTCCTTAAACATTCTAAATCCTTTCATTTAGGTCCTTTTACTAACTTTTCTTTTTAAGATTTAAATATAAGTTGTTACTCAATATATATTTAGTATAACTGATATTTAAATAACTAAAGTGTGACTACTAAACTATTTTTAAATTCTAAATATAAGTTTTTTCTTCTAAATTTGTTAATTTAGTTGATTACTTCTGAAATCATTAATTATTTTAATATTTATGGATTTTATATGATTATTTATTATTTAAATTAAATGATAATCAAGTTTTAAATTTTTTTTATCTGTATGTACTATAATAATAAAACCTTATTCCATCACGTGTTGTTTTTTTATGTTCATTAAAAATTATATTATTTTATTACTCATTTTTTTTATATTTTATAAAAATAACTTGTTCCTTTGTATATTGAATCAAATATATCACGAAAAAAATGACAATACAAACTATTTTAAAATTGCTTTATATTAAATTATGTTATACCAACTAGATTAACACGTTAATATGATTCATATGAAGATGCATATAATTAATTACTACAATTTTGACATATAAGAAAAACTAAAATTAAATATTTTGGAATGATCGGTTAATGCTCCGTATTTTGTTTATTACGTTACCCGTTTTTTTTTGGTAATGAAATTTTATTCTTTGTATACTACGTTACCAAATTTTGCGGTAACGAAATTTTTATTTTTTGTAATTTTTGTATATTACGTTCCTATTTATCAAAATTTTTAGTAAAAAAATTTCATTTTTTTTGCACATTTTGGTATATTACGTTACCAAATTAACGAAACTTCAATTATTTTGTGTATTTTGTAAGTAAGTGTAGATCAGTGAAAGATTTATGAAAATTTATTATTAATTTGACAAAACAAGAAAAAATTATCTTGAAAGGACATATATAGATATGGTAAAGATTTGGGTTACAGTGGTAAAAAAAATCTATCAGAAATGACATGTAAAGACTTCGTAACAAAAAGCTTAGGCATTCTTGGTTAAATTTCACCTTTTGTAACATAAAGTATTAAAAAAGTTAAAAAAAAAAAAATACAAGTAACATAATTGAAGGGGGTAACGTAAAGTTGGCAACAAAAATATGGCGAAATTTGTTGGATCACCTTTATTTGGGTAAAATCTAATACATGAGTTGTAACTTTGGGTATTTTTGTAACTTTTTAAATAAAATACTACCATTTGATCAAATAAAATTAAATATACATCTTTCAGTAAAAAAAATGTGACTTTAATTGACCGAGCTGGACCGAATTTTGACATAGTTGGCCAAGTTTTGCCTGAGTTGGCCGAGTTTGACTGATTCAAAGTATTGAGGTTGATTACCTTCGAATCGCCTCGCTAAGGGACCAAGTTCCAAGTAAGCGTTGAGTACTCGGCCGAGTTTTACAATACTAATTGATAAAATCACATATATATTTTTTAAATTTAAAAAATAGAACATGCTAACCTGAGATTAGATTCTTTGAGTCGATATAAAACACAAAAGTTAAATTCTGCTTGTCATGGACTTGATTCTTCAAGATCACCATGCGACACTTAAGTAGTCTAACGCAACTCTTCAATGATAAAGGAAACAAGAAACTTGAATTTTGAAAGCTAAGTAAGAATAAAAAAAACTTCTATTAATTGGAGAAAGCTTACAAGTGAACTTTGAACGGAATTATGAGGTCAAATGAGCTCCACCATATATTTATACTACTCAATTTATTCATACAAATAATATGTATAATGATTCTTCCATAAGATTCCATTGAGAATTCTAGGTCATTTATGGGCTAAATTTTTATAGAGTTTTTTAGAGTCTTCCATACTTCTTGATAACTTTCTTGAATAGTGTACATCCTTCTTAAAATCTGAGGCTAGAAAATTAACCTGGACGTCACATGCTGCTTGTTTCTCTTTGTCTTGTTGGCAACCATAAAGAACCATCTTTGTTCAATGTAACATTCGTCGACAGTCACAATGGTTTAGTGTTGCCTTCTTTGAAAATTCATCGTTGCAATTTGAAAATATTTTTGGAGGGAGTGAAACTTTGATTCCCTCTGGTCTCCATAATTAGTTAATTACCAAGACATGTTTCCACTTATCTCCACTATCGGTCTATCGTTACGATCTAAATGATATGGTGTTGTCAAAAGCCATTTTATAGTATTAAGAGTAAATTACATAAATGGTCCATGTGGTTTGCTAGAAATTAGGACTTTTATCCCTCAACTTCTTTTATTACGCGAGTGGTCCCTGCTTTTATTGTTTACTTTTATCATTAGTCCATTCTCTGTTAGTTTTAACGGACCTACCGTTAAATATGTAAAAATGACAACTTTACCATTTTGTTTTCATTCCTTAATTTTTAAATAATTTCTATTTTGGTCTTTAAACAAAATTTATCTTTTTATTTCAGATTTAATAATATTATATATTTAATAAACGTTAATAAACTAAGCTAATAAAACCATATTTTTTTTACTAGCAATCTTAACAATATTGATGAACACCTCTTCCACTCAATCTTGATGAACACAAAACACCTCCTGCACTCAATCTTGATGAACACAAAAAAAAAAAAAAAAAAATCTACATTCTTCAATTTTGATGAACAATTCCTCCAATCACCATCACAACCCCTCTGTTTGCTCTTCCTTGTGAATACCCCTGAGGCGCAAACAAACTTTGTACCCAAATTGAAGCAACAACTGTATCTTAATCCTAGATCTGCTCAAACTCAGATCCATGGAATCTTCATCTCTTAAATCTTTTTGAAAATCATTGACGTGAAGCAGATTCCAGGTTCGTCTCGGGTTCGTTTGTTGGGTTGTTGATTCAGTTTTTGGATTTCATTTATGGATTTGTCGATTCCGTATATGTTTTGCGTTTGTAGGTTTTGATTACGGATTCATTTTCTTGTTTAGATTCGTTTTCGATTTTGTGCTTACGAGCTTCATCCATTTGATGTTTTGATTTTGGCTTCAAATTAGTTTGAAATGCTTTAGATCTTGTTTTATTTCTTCAATATCAAAGGCTTGGATTTCTTTTTGTATTTTAGAAAAAAATGATATATTTAAATGTTAAGGATTATTTAGAGATTGTTTAAATCGATTGGTGTTCATCGTTTCTGGATTTATTTTCTATGGTGGTAGTGGTTTCACCTTCTTCCACCTTAGGTATATGGGTTTTGTGTTAAATCTAGCTCTTGTGTTACACATTTGTATTCTTCGGTACAAACACAAACTCAATTCATTTTGGTTTACGGGCTTTGTGTTTGATTTGATTTCTGAATCTCATCTTAGTTTGAATGTTTTTTTGGCTTGTGTTTGAATATTCATGGGTTTATTGACCTTGAATGGTCTTTCTGGGTTTCTATGAAGAATGAGTAAAGTTCCATGTTTTCACTCAAAACTTTCTCCTGAACTTACGCTGTGTTCCATAACCATGGAAATGGAAGGAATCACAAGGGAAAGGAAAGAAATAAGGGGAAATCAAACATCAAGCGTGTTCTTGTGATGTTTTTTACAGAGGAAAAGAAAGGGAAGGGAGAGAAATCACCCTCAATTTCAATCATCCCAATTTTGAGAAGATTGAAGAAATTTAACTAAAAGCTTGCAACCCGTGTTCTTCAATCTTCAACCAGTCTTCTTCTTTTCTCTTCTTCTCCCTTCCTTTCTCTCTCACAGATCCCTTTCCTCTCCTTTAATGATTTTTTTTTGTGGAACACAACGCTACAATTTTTTTTTGAACGACAAACTATCCTACTCCTACTCCTAAACTACTCGTTTAACACCAGACTCACTTACTCCACCTAATATCAACTTACCTCCGACGGGGATCGAACCCGTGACCTCTCGCTTACAACTCCCCACTCAACGCTACAATTGATCGAACAAAAAAAACTGTTGCCTGGTATTAATCAATTTGGCTTAAAATTACGAAAACAAAATATCCATGTGGTTGAAATCAATGAATATATGGTGGTGGCCGGAGGGGATGGTGGTGGTTGTTGGATGAATACTAACGTTGTGTTCCATAACCATGGAAATGGAAGGAATCACATGGTAAAGGAAAAAAACAATGGAAAATCAAACATCAAGTGTGTTTTTTTTTTTTTTTTTTTTTTTTTATGTTTTTTAAAGAGGAAAAGAAAGAGAAGGGAGAGAAATCACCATCAATTTCAATAATCTCAATTTTGAGAAGATTGAAGCAATTTAACTAGAAAATATATAACCGTGTTCTTCAATCCTCAAACATTATCTTCTATTCTCCTCTTTTCTCTTCCTTTCTCTCTCACAATTCCCTTTCCTCTCCTTTAATGATTTTTTTGTGGAACACATCGCTAAAAAAATCTGGGTTTTGTTTCTTTTTAATATTTAAGTTATATATATGAATAATATATCACAAAATTAAATGATTAAAGTTATTAAATATAATAGGACCAAAATCGAAATCACTTAAAAACCCGAGGGACAAAAAGAAAATGGTAAAATGATAATTTTTACTTATTTAATAGAAGGTCTGTTAACTTTGACGGGTGTGGGACCGAATGTGAAAGCAAACAGTAAAAGCAGAGACCACTGGTGAATAAACGAAGATTAGAGACAATTTTCGTAAGCAAAACAAATGACTTGAACCATTTATGTAATTTACTCTAGTTATAATATATAGTTTGCTGTAAATATGGGCTTCTGCCTTCTAGTATATACATTTAATAGAGTAAATTACAAATACGGTCCTTGCGATTTGTTTGAAATTATAGATATGGTCTCTTGACTTTAAAAACTATATAAACGGTCTCAATAAATGTTGTTTGTTTGCAATTTTAGTGTCTCATCTATTTGTTTGCATATTATATTTTCTTTTCTTTTCATGTTTTGGTTGTACGAAGTGGGAATTGGCCTAAAAATTGGATAGGGGTCAATACAGTGTCGGGCGTGTTCAACTTTTTAATCAGATATGTATATTTTTAAGTTTGTTAAATTATATATTTTTTGTTTATTTGAAAATATAAATGGAAAACTTTTTTTATATTTTTTTATTAGTTAAATTGAAAATATAAATGGTTCGCTATTTAATTCGGTAAAAAAAATTAATAAATTGGAATGATTCGTCTTTTTTTTTTTTCCATCGAAAAAATTTAAAATTAGAATTATTAATTTCATTTTCATTTGGTTAAATTAAAATCGCAATGGTTCATTGATTTATCGGACAAAAATATTTACAACTAAATTGGTTGGTTCCAATCGGTTAGCATGAAAATCAAAATGGTTTGTCGTTTCTTTCGAGGAAAAATATTTAAAACTAAATTGGCATGTTATCTTTTTCGTTTGGTTAAATTGAATATGAAATGGTTAATCACTTTTTTCGAAAAAAAAAACATTAAAAATTAGATTAGTTGGTTGTATCTTCCATTTGGTTAAATTGGAGTCCGAAATGATTCGTCGTTTATTCCGAACGAAAACATTTAAAGTTGAAAAACAACAAACCATTTGATTTTCTAAGCGAAATGGCTAACCACACGCAAAAAGACTAATCCAATCTAATTTTAAGTGTTTTCGATCGGAAAAAACGACGAACCCTTACAAACTTCAATTTAACCAAATGGAAAAAACAACCAAGCAATCTAACTTTCTAATGTTTTTATCAGAATAACCATAAACCATTTACTATATTCAACTTAACGAAACGGAAAAACAACCAACCAATTAAATTTAAAATGTTTTCGCTCCAAAAAAATGACAAACCATTTCGATTTTTTATGTAACCTATCGAAAATAAGGATCAACCAATTTAATTTTAAACATTTTCCCTCACCAAAAATGATGAATAATTTCGATTTCCAATTTAATCAAACAAAAAATAACAAATAAATCTAATTTTAAATGTTTTCGATCGTAAAAATGACGAACCATTTCGAATTTTAAATTTACCAAACGTAAAAAATCAATTAATATTATCTTTAATGTTTTTAATCGGAAAAAAATGATTAACAATTATGATTTTCAATTTAACAAAATGGGATAAACGACCAATCTAACTTTAAATTATTGTAATAAAAAAGCGACATAACTGTTAAAACCCTAAACCGTAAACCCTAACCCAAAACCGTAAAACCCTAAACCCTGAAACCCTAAACACTAAAACCATAGACCCTAAACCTAAACCCATAACCCTAAACCCTAAAACCTAAAGCCTAAACAGTAAACCCTAAAACTCTAAACCCTAAAACCCTAAACCATAAAACTAAACCTAAACACTATACCCTAATACCCTAAACCTAAACCCCTTAACCCTAAAACCTAAACCCTAAACTCTTTAACTCGTAAACTCTAAACCCGTAAACCTTAAACCCGTAAACACTAAACCCGTAACTCCTAAAGACTAAACATAAAACCCTAAACCATAAACCCTAAAATCCCAAACCCTAAATTCTAAACCCTAAACCCTAAAACCTAAGCCCTAAACCTAAACCTTTAACACAAAACCCTAAACCCTAACCCTAAACCCAAGACCAAAAACCTAAACCCTAAAACTTAAACCCTAAAACCTAAACCCCTAAACCATGAACCTTAAGCCTAGAATCCTAAACCCCAAATCCTAAATCGTAAACCTAAACCCTAAACCCAAAAAACCTAAACCCTAAACCCTAATCCTAAGCCCAAAACCCTAAACGATAAACCCTAACCCTAAACCCTAAAACCTAAACCCTGAAACCCTAAACTTTAAAACCTAAAACCTAAAACCATAACACTAAACCTAAACGCTAAACCCTAAAACCCTAACCCTAAACCTTAAACCCTAAAACGTAAACCCTAAACCGAAAACATTAAAACAGTAAACCCTAAAACCCTAAACCCTAAAACCCTAACCCTAGAACTAAACCCTAAACCCTAAACCCTAAAACCTAAAACCTAAAACCTAAACCCAAAACCTAAGCCCTACACCTAAACCCTTAACCCTAAACCCTAAAACTTAAACCCTAACCCAAAACCCAAAACCCAAAACCATAAACCCTAACACTAAACCCCTAAACCCAAAACCTATAACCTTAAACCCCAAACCTCAAACCCAAAATCGTAAAACCTAAACCTAAACCATAAACCCAAAACACCTAAACCCTTAACCCTAAACCCTAAACGATAAACCCTAACCATAAACCTTAAAACCTAAACCCTGAAACCCTAAAACCCTAAAACCTAAATCCTAAACCCTAAAACCCTAAACCATAACCCTAAACCTAAACGCTAAACCCTAAAACCTAAACCCTAAACTCTTTAACCCGTAAACCCTAAACCCGTAAACCTTAAACCCGTAAACACTAAACCTGTAACTCCTAAAGACTAAAAATAAAACCCTAAACCATAAACCTAAAATCCCAAACCCTAAATTCTAAACCCTAAACCCTAAACCCTAAAACCTAAGCCCTAAACCTAAACCTTTAACACAAAACCCTAAACCCAAACCCTAAACCCAAGACCAAAAACCTAAACCCTAAAACTTAAACCCTAAAACCTAAACCCCTAAACCCTGAACCCTGAACCCAAAATCCTAAACCCCAAATCATAAACCATAAACCGTAAACCTAAACCCTAAACCCAAAAAACGTAAACCCTAACCCTAATCCCATAAGATATGTGTATTTCGAGTTTCTTAATTTTTCAGATTATTCAACTCTGAAATTCAAATTAATTCGAAAATTTTGCCCATTTTCACTCAAATTGCAATCGAAGGTGAGGATTTTGATTACAAACACTTTTTGTGAAACACTTTTGTCTAAAAATAGATTTAGAATTGACTTTTTCAATAGAACAGTAGACAACTTCGGGTTTTTCAAAAGTTTACAAAAATGCCTAGATCTTTTGCTGTGTTTTGTGAATCAAATCAAGAACAGTAACTGTTCGTAAAAAAATTTTCTATCTCAGAATCAAAATTTCACCACTAAGTCTCTGATACAAATTGTGATTTACAGTTTCATATCAATCAATTAACAATTAAAGAACAAGAACAATAACAGTAATCAACACTAACCGAATGATTGTATTTCCAAGATAGTTGATTACAAAATGCGAAGATCTTCTTACAATGTCAGAAAACCGTTTCCTGAATTCTATTCTTGCCAAAAGTGTAAAATGTCAGAACAATTACATTGAAAGTCAAACTTTCTATATATATACATATATTTCACAACTATTAATGAATTACAAAACAAACCCTACACTTTGACTTCAATCAATTACAATATATTCTAACAATAACCCTAAACCTAAACGCTAAACCCTAAAACCCTAACCCTAAACCTTAAACCCTAAAACCTAAACCCTAAACCGAAAACGTTAAAACAGTAAACCCTAAAACCTTAAACCCTAAAACCCTAACCCTAACACCTAACCCAAAAACTAAACCCTAAAACCTAAAACCTAAAACCTAAACCCAAAACCAAAGCCCTAAACCTAAACCTTTAACCCTAAACCCTAAAACCTAAACCCTAACCCAAAACCCAAAACCATAAACCCTAACCCTAAACCCCTAAACCCTAAACCCTAAACCCAAAACCTTAAACCCCAAACCCAAAATCGTAAAACCTAAACCTAAAACATAAACTCAAAAACCTAAACCCGGAAACCTAAACCCTAAACACTAAACCTAAACCCTTAACCCTAAACCCTAAACGATAAACCCTAACCCTAACCCTAAACCTTAAAACCTAAACCCTATACCCTGAAACCCTAAAACCCTAAACCCTAAAACCCTAAAACCAAAATCCTAAACCGTAAAACCGTAAACCATAACCTTAAACCTAAACGCTAAACCCTAGACAGTAAACCCTAAACCCTAAAACCTAAAACCCTAAATCCCTAGCCCAAACGCTAACCCTAACCCTAAAACTAAACCCTAAAACCCTAAACTCTAAAACCTAAACCCTAAACCTACATCTCAACCCTAAACCTACATCTCAACCCTAAACCCTAAACCTAAATCCTAAACTCATACCCTAAACCCTAAAACCCTAACCCTAAACCCTAAAACGCTAAACCCTAAACCTAAATCCTAAACTCATAACCTAAACCGTCAAACCCTAAACCACAACACCAAACCTAAACGCTAAACCCTAAACCTAAACTTTAAACCCTAAAACCTTAACCCTAAAACCTTAAACCCTAAACCGTAAACGCTAAAAAAGTAAGCATTAAAACCTTAAACCCTAAAACCCAAACCCTAAACCCTAACATTAAAACTAAACCCTAAACCCTAAAACTTAAACCCTAAACCTAAGCCCTAAACCTAAATCCTTAACCTTAAACCATAAAACCCTAAACCGTAAAACCTAAACCCTAACCCAAAACCCAAAACCATAAACCCTAACCCCAAACCTTAACCTAAACCCAAAACCCTAAACCCCAAACCCTAAATCGTAAACCCTAAACCCTAAAACCTAAACTTTAAACCTAAACCATAACCCTAAACCGTAAAATCCTAAACCCAGAAACCCTAAACACTAAAACCATAGACCCTACACCTAAACCAATAACCCTAAACCATAAAACCTAAACACTAAACCGTAAACCCTAAAACCCTAAACCCTAAAACCCTAATCCCTAAACCTAAACCCTATACCCAAAACTCCTAAAACCTAAACCTCTAAACCCTAAACCCTTTAACCCGTAAACCCGTAAACCCTAAACACTAAACCCTTAACTCCTAAACGCTAAACATAAAACCCTAAACACTAAACCCCAAAACCCCAAACCCTAAATTCTAAACCCTAAACCCTAAAACCCTAAACTCTAAAACCTAAGCCCTAAACCTAAACCATTAACACTAAACCCTAAACCCTATAACCTAAACGCTAACCCAAAACCCGAAACACAAAACCTTAAAACCCTAAAACCCTTATACCCAAACCTAAATCCCTAAACCTAAACCCAAAACCCAAAAAACCTAAACCTTAACCCTAAACCCTAAACCCTAACCCTAAACCCTAAACCCGAAAACCTAAACCCTAAAACCTAAAACCCTAAACCATAAAACACTAAACTATAACCCTAAACCTAAACGTTAAACCCTAAAACCCTAACCCTAAAGCTTAAACCCTGAAACCTAAACCCTAAAACCCTAACCCTAAAACTAAACCCTAAACCCTAACACCCTAAATCCTAAACCCTAAACCCTAAAACCTAAAACCAAAACCCAAAACCTAAGCCCTAAACCTAAACCCTTAACCCTAAACCCTAAAATCTAAACCCTAACCCAAAACCATAAACCCTAACCTAAAACCCTAAACCTAAACCTAACCCCATAAACCCTAAACCTAGAACCTTAAACCCTAATCCAAAAATTGTAAACCCTAAACCTAAACCCTAAACAAAAAAAACCTAAACCCTGAAACCTAAACCCTAAACACTAACCTAAACCCTTAACCCTAAACCCTAAACGATAAACCCTAAACCTAAACCCTGAAATCTTAAACCCTAAAACCCTAAAAGCTAAAATCCTAAACCCTATAAACCTAAACCATAAAACCTTAAACCCTAAATCCTAAAACCTAAACCATAAACCCTTAAACAGTAAACCCTAAACCCTAAAACCCTAGCCCAAACGCTAACCCTAAAACTAAACCCTAAAACCTAAAACCCTAAACCCTAAATCATCAAAAACCTAAACCATAACCCTAAACCTAAACGCCAAACCCTAAAACCCTAACCCTAAACCTTAAACCCTAAAACCTAAAACCTAAACCCTAAACCCTAAACGCTAAAACAGTAAACCCTAAAACTGTAGGTCCCGAGAGGTTCCCAAAGTATATAGTTATAAGCTGTAGAGGGGGGGTGAATACAGCAATTTAAAAACTACACACTCTTTTCTCAATGTTTGTATGTATTATCAACAATTTGTTAATTACAAACAAGCTTGAATGCGGAATAGTTCAAGCTGAGATGACAGATACAACAGTATGCTTACTAGTCTAAGACAGACTCGAACTAGTATACAATGAATACACTCACTAAGAAGCACTCACTGTGTTTTCAAGACTTAAGGAACAGCTTAGGTAAAACAGCTTAGTCACACAGATGCTGGTTTACAGAAGACTTGCATGCATGAAGATCACACTTGCATGTTCACTCTTGGTTTAAGCACTTAGCTTTTTTCTTATTCTTTCTGACCTTAGAAGCTTCCTTTTATACTCACTTAGAGGATCTCAGAGAAACATCTTCATTGGACAGAATGAAAAGGAAAAGTCTTGTTGAAAAGACAACATAACCTTTTCTGCACTTTTCTGAAAAGCAGACTTGTCTTCACATGTGCAGAACTTTTTTCTTTTTACTTTGTCTACTTTTGCATTGCCTTTAACTAATTTAGGAATGTCAACTTTGCGTCTTTCTTCCCTGTAAAGGCCTATTTTGATATAAGAAAAAGGTCTGTCACCCTTTTTCAAATATCCTTTTGTCTTCATGTTACAGAACAGCGTGGGCAGGCTGAGCAGTTCTGTTTTCCACTTTGTCTTCGACTTTGTAAACTGATCTTGTAGTCAAAAACAATACATGATGACTTGGAAACAAATTCCATAAAGTGTTTAGCCTGTTCACA
>JAANYP010001909.1:0-18159 GCA_020465985.1 Centrapalus pauciflorus | reverse complement strand
AAAGATTGAAGTGTCAATGGAGAAGGAAAGTTGATAAATTAAACAAATAAGACACATAACTCACCCTGAACAACCCCCCAATTACGCTATTGATCAGTCCCTATGTTCAATTCTAAACGCAAAGCATCTAGTATACATACATACATACATACATATATATATATATATATATACATATATATACATATATATATATATATATATATATATATATATATATTCAAACAGAAAGGAAGAGGGTGCATTGAAGGTTCAATTGAACAAGATTGCACACAGAAGTACAAAACACACTCAAATTGTTGCTGATCTTGCTGTCATTTAACAGCAGACACACACACTCAAATGTGTAATATATAGCTGCTGATTTTGACATTTACCAGCAGACACACGCACACATATGTAATAAATAGCTGCTGATTTCATACTATAACACCACCCTGAAATTTGTTAATCAAGAATTAGACACTAACATGAGGGATTTAAGCTCTTATTGGCATATTATGGTCCTGGAATTGTCCAGTCCATAAAACCTCATTACATAGCTGCTGATTTTGACATTTAACAGCAGGCCAAATACTAGATACCTTTTTCTTTGTATTGCATATATAATATAAATTACATACCTTTTTCTTCATATTGATGATTATTTGATAATTAGATAGCTTTAATTAATAATTTTTTCTCTCTAGGGATGGATACAAGTTGGATGTATTTGAAGGATAGAACATTATTGCAATTTAGGGAAGGTGTTAAGTTTTTTTTGGATTCAATATATTCAGATGTAGGGCCAAGTGGGTGTAAAAAATGTCCATGTGCAAGGTGTTACGGGCGTTTTTTTCGTAATAGAGATCATGTCATGGATGACCTTATTGTTAATGGTTTTATGGAAAATTACTTGCCATGGTCACTTATGCATACTTATGACACTCCTCATTATGATACCGACCACCAAGAGGATGTCACAAGAAATTTTGAGAGCGATGACATTGTTGGCATGGTGTATGATGCAACGGGAATTGCAAATTTGGGTGAATCTTCGGATGTGAATGTTGAAATGATAGATGATGATACGTCAAAAATCTTCAAGATGCTACAGGATGGACAAAGGCCTTTATTTAAAGGTTGTAAAAGATTCACATCGCTTTCATTCGTTACTCGACTTTTGCACATAAAGGTACTAGGTGGGTGGTCAAATAAGTCATGCACATTGGCCATGGAATTAATTTGTGAGGCACTTGAAGAAATAGGGGATGTTGTAATGCCCAAGTCTTACTATGAAGCCAATAAGATAGTTTCTGAGTTGGGGTTTTCTTATGAGACATGGGATGCATGCCCAAATGATTGTATGTTGTTTCGTGGAGATGATAAATCTCTTGACAATTGTAGTATCTGTGGAACTTCTAGGTATAAAAAGTTTAGTGGCGACAAGCCAAATGATGATCAGAGTATGGTTTTGAAGAAAAGAATTGGCGCTAAACAAATACGTTACTTTCCACTAAAGCCAAGGTTGAAAAGGTTGTTTATGTCACCTCACACTTCCTCTCAAATGACATGGCATTCAAAGGAGCGAGTTGATGATGGTGTGCTAAGACATCCAGCGGACAGTCCAGCATGGAAAACGTTTGATAGACTGTATCCATCTTTTGGTTGTGAAGGTCGTAATGTGAGACTTGGGTTAGCCTCCGATGGATTTAATCCATTTAGGACCATGACTATTTCACATAGTACGTGGCCTGTTGTTTTGATTCCATACAACTTACCGCCATGGTTGTGTATGAAACAACCCTCGTTCATTCTTTCTATTCTTATTGATGGTCCAAAAGCTTCTGGTGACAAGATTGATGTGTATTTGCAACCGTTAGTTGATGAGCTAAAGGAGTTATGGCATGATGGTCTCAATACATATGATGCATCAACAAAGAGTATGTTTAAGTTACATGCTGCACTCTTATGGACGATCAGTGATTTCCCTGCTTATGCTAAATTGTCTGGTTGGAGCACACAAGGAAAATTCGCTTGTCCTTCTTGTAACAAAAAAACTAGATTTTTTCGACTAAAGCATTGTCGAAAGTTTTGTTATTTAGGACACCGAAGATGGCTAAAAGAAAGTCATAAATTACGAAGAGATAAAGCTTCTTTTCATGGCGAACCAGAATGGGATCCCAAGCCAAAAATATTATCAGGTACCGAAGTACTTGAACAACTAAAGGATGTAGAAACTGTATATAAAAGAGAAGATGTTGCAAAAAAGAGGAAAAGGGAAGATTTTCAAAGGGAGAAAGAAAAGGAGAGAAAGGCTGCCATAAGAAGACAGAAAAAGAAAGATACAGAGAAAAGGAAAGGAAAGGGAAAGAGAAACACGAATGGAAAAGGTAAGGTAACAAAAGAGGATGAAATAGAGGGTAATGAACATGACAGAGGAGATAACTGGAAGAAAAAGAGTATTTTCTTTGAATTGCCCTACTGGGAGTTTTTACCCATACGTCACAATCTTGATGTCATGCATATAGAAAAAAATGTGTGTGATAATGTATTGTGTACTCTCTTAGGCATTGCTGGAAAAACAAAAGATCACTTGAATGCTCGACTTGATTTAAAAGAATTAAAAAGTAGAGCTCCATTGCATCCTCAAGAAATTACTTCTGGTAAGATGCTACTACCACCAGCTTGCTTTACATTGGGAAAAACAGAGAAAGATCTCTTTTTGAAGGTGTTAAAGGATCTAAAGGTACCTGATGGATATGCTTCTAATATTTCACGATGTGTCCATCTTAAAGAGCATAGCATTTGGGGCTTAAAGAGCCATGACAATCATATTATCTTGCAACAATTGCTACCCTTAGCTATTCGGAGAGTTTTGCCTAAACATGTTGTCGAAGCATTGATTGAGTTATCAAATTTTTTCAGAATATTGTGCTCAAAAGTTAACACAAAATCTGATCTAGAAAATCTTCAAGATCGTATTGCACTTACACTTTGCCATCTTGAAAAGATTTTCCCACCATCCTTCTTTGATATAATGGAACACTTGCCTATACACCTAGCTGAAGAGGCATTACTTGCTGGGCCGGTACATTATCGGTGGATGTATCCTATTGAGAGGTACATTTGAATGTTATAACAACTAAACAATATACTTTATAGCATATATGTAACTATACATTTGTTTCCCTTAGGTACCTGTTAACACTAAAGATGTATGTACGCAATCGAGCGCGTCCAGAAGGGTCTATTGCTAAAGGCGCCTTAATGGAAGAGTGCATGACATTCTGTGCAAGATATCTAAAGGACATTGAAACTAAGTCTACACGTCCCGATCGAAATGATAATGGCGAAGATAACACGGGTTCTCATTTTGGACAAGAAACATCTTTTCTTCTTGATCGTGTGTCTATGGAGCAAGCACATCGTTACATATTAGCAAGTAGTGATGTTGTTAAGCCATACAGAGAGTATGTTAAGTATTTCCATATATAAGAGCAATATTTTTTTATTGATTAGTAATTATAGATCTATTAAAATGTTCTTTTTATTTTAGGAGACACTTTCGGTCCCTCCAAAAGTTAGTCCCCCGTGAACGTCAACGTGTTCACAATAAGGAGTTTCCATCTTGGTTTAAAACCCAGGTATGAGTTAAATATCAATATAAGTGTCATTTTAAACCTTAACAACCCAAAAACACTTAACCTATTTTGTTTTATATAGGTATTAGAAGAAGATGCAAAAAACCTAGATTTATCAACTGAGGTGAAGGATATGTCATTGGGCTTGACAAATTTGGCTAAAAGATACAATGGATACATCATTAATGGATTTAGATTTAGAACAAAGTGAAATGACAATAGTAGAGCCACACAAAATAGTGGGGTCGTTGTGACTGCCGGCACAACCAGTTATTCGAGTAGAAAGGATAAAAATCCTGTGTCTGGGGACTTAACTTTTTATGGAGAGTTGACAGACATCATTGAAGTGCGCTATACTTATGAAACAAAATTTATCTTGTTCAAGTGCAATTGGGTAGACAATAGGACAGGGATCCAAGTTGATAATTTTGGTATTACATTGGTTAATTTTAATCATTTGTTATACAAAGAGAATAAGCCAACTGATGAACCTTTTATCTTAGCATCTGAAGCTGAGCAAGCTATGTATATTGAAGATCCTATTGACTCTCAATGGAAAGTTGCCATCAAGATGACTAGTCGGGATACATTTGACATGGGTGAGGATTCTAATGTAACAATTGCAGTGCCTCAGGCCCAACCTTACAGTTCTCAACAATTGGATGAAAGAAGAAGTGTTCAAGAGGGAGAAACAATGTGGGTGAGGCATGGTGTTGAAGGTACGTTGATTGAAAGGAGGGTTTCTCAAATGCTTATAGAAAGGAATCAATGTGAAAGTAGTTCACGTCTGAACCCGAGACTGACTCTGACGAAGAAAGGGAGGATGAAGAGGTTGATGATTCAGATGACTTTGAAGAAGAAGAATTTGATGATATGATAGATGACACATCCGAAGATATGGATGAAGATGCTTTTGTTAGCTTGAGTGATGATGAATCTGATGATGATTAGTTTAACCAATCATTTTTTTAACCTTGCATTGTTATGCTAGTAAAAACATCGAACCTTTTCATTTTTTAGTTTGTCTATTTAGTCATTAATGCTTTATTGTTATTAGTAGTGAATGTAGAGCTTTCTTAGTAGTATATTTTGACATGAAATAAAGTTTCTATTTATTGAATCAATAAACTTGCATTATTGTTTGTTTGACTTATTCTATTAGTCTCTCTTGTTCAATTTCTTAAGTTACTTATGCAATCTGCAGATTTACCATGGCACCTAGAAAGAGACGAAGAACATATACATTCATGTCTGAAATGCCAAGGGCCACCCAAGGAAATAGTCAAACCCAAGAGGAGGACGTCGAGCCCTCCATCCAGTCTCCTCTTCAACAAAACACTCAGCCGTCAGCCCAACTAGAGACGGTACAATCACAAGTCAATTTCGTTCGACAAAGCAGTCAGCCACCATCTCAGCTTGATATGGGAGAATCACAAATTAGATCTGATAACACTCCTTTGGCATCAAGTGGATCAGGTAAAATTCATCTTATGTTATATATGAATTTGTTTCTCAAGTTATCACTAAATTGCTATGTGCTTAGAGTAGAGATGATCATTTTGATTTGATTGTTTCTTCTTATCTCATCATTTATAATTTTATCAAATGCCTTTAAATTAACTTGTCCGAAGTTGTCATTTATATTTGCTGCCTGCTGTTGATTTTATATATGGCAGCAACATAAAACAGAAACATAAACCAGAAAGACTTGAAATATGTATACTGGCCTGCTGTTGTTGCTACTGCCTGCTGTTGATTTTATATTCAGATCCAGTGGAGTCGAATTGTTACTGCTATATATATAGTATCTGGTGTTGTTTTAATTACAATTAGAGTCTGAACATAAAACAGCCCGACTCCGAGTCTGTTGTTAATTTTATATTCAGATCCAGTGGGCTGCTGTTGATTTTATATATAGGAACAACATAAAACAGAAACATAAAACAGCCCCACAATTATAGAGTAGTAGTTACTCTGAGTCTCAGTCTCTCAGACACTGTATTTGAAAATTCTATGGGTGTTTGGATGTGTGATTAGAAAGTGAACGTGTAATATTGAATAATGATTAAATAATCAGCTGTAAATGGATGTTCTTCTCTTTTGCTGCTTGAATTATATATTTTGATGGCATCAAGTGTTATGCAAATTCTGATTATTTAAAGAAGTTACAGTGTTGATAATGGTGTATAGGAAATTTTACTCTGTTCTTTCCTAAACTTATTTCTGTTGTTAATTTTTTACTTTTGCTTCTTTTTTACTTTTGAATCAACAGTAGGGACCACTTGCATGATAATTGACTTTTTTTTACTCTACTTGTGTCTGTCCATACTTAAACTTATTTCTTTACTAACAGATGAGAAGTAACTAGTGCTTAACCATGTTCACAATAGTGTCTAGAAAGTGAGGTACTAATGTAACATAAAAGACAATTTAAAAACATGACAATGCAACAGCAGGCACAATGTTATTATTATGATTCATTTGTATAGTTTTTTAATAATTGAATTTTATATAGCTCCTAGCACAGGCGATACTACTCGTAAGAAGGGTCGAGGACCAGCAATAGGTTACCAAGGAAAAGAGAAAATTCGGATCGCTTTCAATGAGTTCATGCAGCCCATTGAGGATACAAGTACCGATGTCGGAAATTTACTTGGAGAAATTGCAAAGTGTGGGGCCCGTGCTCCTCTTAATGTTGTTTCATGGAAGCAGATGCCTACCACCAACCTTGAAATTATGTGGAGGGATGTTCAGGTATTTTTTGCTACTATGTGACCACCCACTTGACCATATAATTAGTTTTATTTTAGATTGTATAAACTAGCATCAAATTTATTATGACAGATATATTGAACTCAAATGGACAATAACATAAAATTTAAATTTATCCATATTGTAGCACAAGACAGATGCTCCTAGTGATTTTAAAGAGAATTGTTTAAAGCTAATTGGTAGTCATTGGAAGAAGTGGAAAAGTAGAGTAAAGAGCAACTTCTTTACTCCTAACAAGGATGATCCTGAAAATTATTGACTCCTCCTACTGATAGTCGAGTAGATCCTGATCAATGGCCATCCTTAGTAGAGTACTGGCAGCGTGAGGATGTTGTGGTATGTAAAATTATAGAAATTTAGTCGTTATTGTTTTAATTTATCACCCATAATAAGGGCTACTTTTTTGTTGTTTATTGTGTATTTTATTTAGCTTTATTTTGCCTGATGGTTTTCTTTTGTAGGCTCAAGCCAAGACAAATGCTAATAACCGTAAACAACTAGAGTTCTTACCAAGGACAGGACGAACCTCACATGCTAACATCCGGGAGGAGGTATAAGATAAAAACATCTAGCTCATTTTAATTTCCTTTTTTTCCTTTCATCATAGGTTGTTAACTAATATGCAATATTCTTTTTAATTTAGATGAAAGCTAATAATGAATACATTTCTCGTGGAAAAGTGTTTATTAAAACACGTACTAGAAAGGATGGTACCATACCAGATGATGATACGAGGAAGATAGTTGTAAGTATATGAGATATTTAAGATTAATGTATCATATGTTCCATACTAGTAATCTAGAAATGATGAGTTTTAATTGTAGGAAATAATGAACGAGAAGTTAAATGAAATACCTGAATCTGAGCAAGACGATTCGTTCAAAGAAAAAGTTTACATTGATCTATTGGGTCCAGATGGACACGGACGTGTGAGGACTTTTGGTTTAGGACCCTCTCCTCGTGATATTTTTGGGCCTCGCACATCTTCAATCAATATAGCTTCTTCAGATGCAATAAAAAGGATGGTTGAATCACAAGTAGCGGCACAATTAGATGCTAAAGTAGTAGAAAAGGTATCTCATTACGAAAAAACTCAAATAGAGATGGCTGAAAGACTAGAAAGCATGCAACGATTGTTAGAGCGTGCAGGGTTGTTAGCACCTGTTTCCCCTCATGAGGCACGTAGATCTGGATCAAGTGTCGGCCAGGTAAAACTATATCATTTATTTTCTATCTATTACCTTGGTGTATGCTAATCATGATTGTAAATTATTCTAGGTACAAAGTCCTTCTGACCAAAGTTAAGCTAAGGGTTAATACAATGTGAGTGTAAAAATTGGTAGTTAAGTATATTTGCTCCTTATCAAGGATATTACACTACCTATTTCATTTTGCTTTGCATTTTTTTAAATCATTTTCTTAATTTTAGTTCATAATAACTAATGCATGCCATATTTTTATATCATGTAGGATATGAAACTGGGAGCAAAATGGACTTGATATGATTAGCTTACGATGACTACATATTGTCGTTACTTAATGTACTTTCTCGTCATGAGATTTCAATGTTAACTCAATTTTACAGTTTTCAGAACGTTTTTAATTAACATGTTATACATTTATTTAGCTTTATCAGATTAAAGTTTGGGGTATTGACTTGAGTTTTGGCATGATTTATACAAGTTCAATTGTGATTTATAGTTGTTCTTATTTGGTGATTATTAATTTGTTCTTTCACTTTATAGTTTGATAATCACATTAAGCGATTAGATTAGTGTTACTATGACAATACCAAAGCAAAGTGTTTTACAACATGGTGCCAATTGTTTTAGCAATGGAGAATATATTCAATTAAAACGGTAAATAAAATGGTTCCAAATGTTTATTTGGCTAGGTAATAAACTGACCCAAATACTTTTTTTGTGATGACTCGTAAAGCGGTGCCAAATATATTCGGCAAGGGGAATACGGTCCCAAAAAAGTATTTGTGACTGCTGATCGATTGGTTCCAAATGAGTATTTGGCAGGGGAACCAACTGTGCCCAATAATTATTTGGAACACTTGTTCACCATCCGTACCAAATACACAAATAATGGCACAAAACCATACATCCGTCCCAATGTCCGTGCCAAAAAGTATTTGAGACCGTTATTTATGGAACCAAATGTATTTGGCACCCTCGTATTTAGGACCACGCAAAAACCGTGCCAACCCCGTGCCAAAAAGTATTTGGCACGGTTTATGAGGTATTTGGGACGGTTTTAAGCACTCCCAAATACCATGTTTCCTTGTAGTGAACGTTTAGGTTTAGGGTTATAGTTTAGTGTTTTATGGTTTAGGGTTTTAGGTTTTAGGGTTTAGGGTTTAGGTTTTCGGGTTTAGGGTTTAGGGTTAGGGTTTATCGTTGAGGGTTTTGGGCCTAAGGTTAGGGTTTAGGGTTTAGGGTTAAGGTTTAGGTTTAGGTTTTTTGGGTTTATGGTTTAGGTTTAGGGATTTAGGGATATAGGTTTGGGTATAAGGGTTTTAGGGTTTTAAGGTTTTGTGTTTCGAGTTTTGGGTTAGCGTTTAGGTTATAGGGTTTAGGATTTAGTGCTAATGGTTTAGGTTTAGGGCTTAGGTTTTAGAGTCTAGGGTTTTAGCGTTTAGGGTTAAGAATTTAGGGTTTGGGGTTTTGGGGTTTAGTGTTTAGTGTTTAGGGTTTTATGTTTAGCGTTTAGGAGTTAAGGGTTTAGTGTTTACGGGTTTAAGGTTTACGGGTTTACGGGTTAAAGGGTTTAGGGTTTAGAGGTTTAGGTTTTAGGAGTTTAGGGTATAGGGTTTAGGTTTAGGGATTAGGGTTTTAGGGTTTAGGGTTTTAGGGTTTACGGTTTAGTGTTTAGGTTTTATGGTTTAGGGTTATTGGTTTAGGTGTAGGGTCTATGGTTTTAGTGTTTAGGGTTTCTGGGTTTAGGATTTTACGGTTTAGGGTTATGGTTTAGGTTTAGGTTTTAGGTTTTAGGGTTATGGTTTAGGTTTAGGGTTTAGGTTTTAGGGTTTAGGTTTAGGGTTTACGATTTAGGGTTTGGGGTTTAGGGTTCTGGGTTTAGGTTTAGGTTTGGGGTTAGGGTTTATGGTTTTGGGTTTTGGGTTTTGGGTTAGGGTTTAGGTTTTACGGTTTAGGGTTTTATGGTTTAAGGTTAAGGATTTAGGTTTAGGGCTTAGGTTTAGGGTTTAGGGTTTAGTTTTAATGTTAGGGTTTAGGGTTTGGGTTTTAGGGTTTAAGGTTTTAGTGCTTACTTTTTTAGCGTTTACGGTTTAGGGTTTAAGGTTTTAGGGTTTAGGTTTTAGGGTTTAAAGTTTAGGGTTAGGGTTTTAGGGTTTTGCGTTTAGGTTTTATGTTGTGGTTTAGGGTTTGACGGTTTAGGTTATGAGTTTAGGATTTAGGTTTACGGTTTAGCGTTTTAGGGTTTAGGGTTTAGTTTTAGGGTTTAGGGTATGAGTTTAGGATTTAGGTTTAGGGTTTAGGGTTGAGATGTAGGTTTAGGGTTTAGGTTTTAGAGTTTAGGGTTTTAGGGTTTAGTTTTAGGGTTAGGGTTAGCGTTTGGGCTAGGGATTTAGGGTTTAAGGTTTTAGGGTTTAGGGTTTACTGTCTAGGGTTTAGCGTTTAGGTTTAAGGTTATGGTTTACGGTTTTAGGGTTTAGGATTTTGGGTTCAGTGTTTTAGGGTTTAGGGTTTTAGGGTTTCAGGGTATGGGGTTTAGGTTTTAAGGTTTAGGGTTAGGGTTTATCGTTTAGGGTTTAGGGTTAAGGGTTTAGGTTTAGTGTTTAGGGTTTAGGTTTTCGGGTTTAGGTTTTTGGGTTTATGTTTTAGGTTTAGGTTTTACGATTTTGGGTTTAGGGTTTAAGGTTTTGGGTTTAGGGTTTAGGGTTTAGGGGTTTAGGGTTAGGGTTTATGGTTTTGGGTTTTGGGTTTTGGGTTAGGGTTTAGGTTTTAGGGTTTAGAGTTAAAGGTTTAGGTTTAGGGCTTAGGTTTTGGGTTTAGGTTTTAGGTTTTAGGTTTTAGGGTTTAGTTTTTTGGGTTAGGTGTTAGGGTTAGGGTTTTAGGGTTTAGGGTTTTAGGGTTTACTGTTTTAACATTTTCGGTTTAGGGTTTAGGTTTTAGGGTTTAAGGTTTAGGGTTAGGGTTTTAGGGTTTAGCGTTTAGGTTTAGGGTTTTAGGGTTTTAGCGTTTAGGTTTAGGTTTAGGGCTTAGGTTTTAGGGTTTAGGGTTTAGAATTTAGGTTTATGGTTTAGGGTTTTATTTTTAGTCTTTAGGAGTTACAGGTTTAGTGTTTACGGGTTTAAGGTTTACGGGTTTAGGGTTTACGGGTTAAAGAGTTTGGGGTTTAGGTTTTAGGGTTTAGCGTTTAGGTTTAGGGTTATGGTTTAGGGTTTTAGGGTTTAGGATTTAGGTTTTAGGGTTTTAGGGTTTCAGGGTTTAGGTTTTAAGGTTTATGGTTAGGGTTTATCGTTTAGGGTTTAGGGTTAAGGGTTTAGATTTAGTGTTTAGGGTTTAGGTTTTTTGGGTTTATGGTTTAGGTTTAGGTTTTACGATTTTGGGTTTGAGGTCAGGGGTTTAAGGTTTTGGGTTTTGGGTTTAGGGGTTTGGTGTTAGGGTTTATGGTTTTGGGTTTTGGGTTTAGTGTTAGGGTTTAAGTTTTAGGGTTTAGGGTTAAGGGCTTAGGTATAGGGCTTAGGTTTTGGGTTTAGGTTTTAGGTTTTAGGTTTTAGGGTTTAGGGTTTAGGGTTTAGTTCTAGGGTTAGGTTTTAGGGTTAGGGTTTTAGGGTTTAGGGTTTTAGGGTTTACTGTTTTAATGTTTTCGGTTTAGGGTTTAGGTTTTAGGGTTTAAGGTTTATGGTTAGGGTTTTAGGGTTTAGCGTTTAGGTTTAGTGTTATGGTTTTAGGTTTTAGGTTTTAAAGTTTAGGGTTTCTGGGTTTAGGTTTTAGGGTTTAGGGTTAGGGTTTATCGTTTAGGGTTTTGGGCCTAGGGTTAGGGTTTAGGTTTTTTGGGTTTAGGGTTTAGGTTCACGGTTTAGGATTTGGGGTTTAGGATTCTAGGCTTAAGGTTCAGGGTTTAGGGGTTTAGGTTTTAGGGTTTAAGTTTTAGGGTTTAGGTTTTTGGTCTTGGGTTTAGGGTTAGGGTTTAGGGTTTTGTGTTAATGGTTTAGGTTTAGGGCTTAGGTTTTAGGGTTTAGGGTTTAGAATTTAGGGTTTGGGATTTTAGGGTTTATGGTTTAGGGTTTTATGTTTAGTCTTTAGGAGTTACGGGTTTAGTGTTTACGGGTTTAAGGTTTACGGGTTTAGAGTTTACGGGTTAAAGAGTTTAGGGTTTAGGTTTTAGGGTTAAGGGGTTTAGGTTTAGGGTATTAGGGTATAGTGTTTAGGTTTAGTTTTATGGTTTAGGGTTTTAGGGTTTAGAGTTTTAGGGTTTACGGTTTAGGCTTTAGGGTTTAGGGTTATGGGTTTAGGTTTAGGGTCTATGGTTTTAGTGTTTAGGGTTTCAGGGTTTAGGGTTTTACGGTTTTGGGTTAGGGTTTACGTTTTAGGGTTTTAGTGTTTTAGGGTTTTAACAGTTATGTCGCTTTTTTATTACAATAATTTAAAGTTAGATTGGTCGTTTATCCCATTTGGTTAAATTGAAAATCATAATTGTTAATCATTTTTTCCGATTAAAAACATTAAAGATAATATAAATTGATTTTTTACGTTTGGTAAATTTAAAATTCGAAATGGTTCGTGATTTTTGCGATCGAAAACATTTAAAATTAGATTTATTTGTTATTTTTTGTTTGATTAAATTGGAAATCGAAATTATTCATCATTTTTTGTGAGGGAAAATGTTTAAAGTTAAATTGGTTGATCCTTATTTTCGATAGGTTACATAGAAAATCGAAATGGTTTGTCATTTTTTTGGAGCGAAAACATTTTAAATTTAATTGGTTGGTTGTTTTTCCGTTTCGTTAAGTTGAATATAGTAAATGGTTTATGGTTATTCTGATAAAAACATTAGAAAGTTAGATTGCTTGGTTGTTTTTTCCATTTGGTTAAATTGAAATTTGTAAGGGTTCGTCGTTTTTTCCGATCGAAAACACTTAAAATTAGATTGGATTAGTCTTTTTGCGTGCGGTTAGCCGTTTCGCTTAGAAAATCAAATGGTTTGTCGTTTTTCAACTTTAAATGTTTTCGTTCGGAATAAACGACGAATCATTTCGGACTCCAGTTTAACCAAATGGAAGATACAACCAACTAATCTAATTTTTAATGTTTTTTTATCGAAAAAAGTGATTAACCATTTCATATTCAATTTAACCAAACGAAAAAGATAACATGCCAATTTAGTTTTAAATATTTTTCCTCGAAAGAAACGATGAACCATTTCGATTTTCATGCTAACCGATTGGAACCAACCGATTTAGTTGTAAATATTTTTGTCCGATAAATCAATGAACCACTCCGATTTTAATTTAACCAAATGAAAATGAAATTAATAATTCTAATTTTAAATTTTTTCGATGGAAAAAAAAAAAGACGAATCATTCCAATTTATTAATTTTTTTTACCGAATTAAATAGCGAACCATTTATATTTTCAATTTAACTAATAAAAAAATATATAAAAAGTTTTCCATTTATATTTTCAAATAAACAAAAAATATATAATTTAACAAACTTAAAAATATACATATCTGATTAAAAAGTTGAACACGCCCGACACTGTATTGACCCCTATCCAATTTTTAGGCCAATTCCCACTTCGTACAACCAAAACATGAAAAGAAAAGAAAATATAATATGCAAACAAATAGATGAGACACTAAAATTGCAAACAAACAACATTTATTGAGACCGTTTATATAGTTTTTAAAGTCAAGAGACCATATCTATAATTTCAAACAAATCGCAAGGACCGTATTTGTAATTTACTCTATTAAATGTATATACTAGAAGGCAGAAGCCCACATTTACAGCAAACTATACATTATAACTAGAGTAAATTACATAAATGGTTCAAGTCGTTTGTTTTGCTTACGAAAATTGTCTCTGTTAGGCACAAAAAGGCCTCAGTCAAACCTGTTCTACATCTGAGGGGGAGATTGATAATCAAACATGTTGATGCATTTGAAGGTTGAATTTAAGGCCTGTTATATGCCTTATTGAAGCCTGAAAATAATTTGCAATATCAGTCTAAAGCTGTTCTATATGTTGCATGTGTTGCAACTAAGACAGTTTGTCCAAGTTGCTCTGTCTGCTGAACAGACTGGACATAAATTGTCTACGCTGCTCTACACTGTTGAGCAGCTTGGGCAATTTTAAAGTGTTCTGTTCTTTGTGAACAGAACCTGTTCTTTGTGAACAGGCTAAACACTTTATGGAATATGTTTCCAAGTCATCATGTATTGTTTTTGACTACAAGATCAGTTTACAAAGTCGAAGACAAAGTGGAAAACAGAACTGCTCAGCCTGCCCACGCTGTTCTGTAACATGAAGACAAAAGGTTATTTGAAAAAGGGTGACAGACCTTTTTCTTATATCAAAATAGGCCTTTACAAGGAAGAAAGACGCAAAGTTGACATTCCTAAATTAGTTAAAGGCAATGCAACAGTAGACAAAGTAAAAAGACAAAAGTTCTGCACATATGAAGACAAGTCTGCTTTTCAGAAAAGTGCAGAAAAGGTTATGTTGTCTTTTCAACAAGACTTCTCCTTTTTCATTCCGTCCAATGAAGATGTTTCTCTTAGATCCTCTAAGTGAGTATAAAAGGAAGCTTCTAAGGTCAGAAAGAAGAGTGAAGAAAGCTAAGTGCTGAAACCAAGAGTGAACGTGCAAGTGTGATTTTCATGCATGCAAGCCTTCTGTGAAAAACAGTATCTGTGTGTCTAAGTTGTTTTACATAAGCTGTTTCCTTAAGTCTTGTAAACACAGTGAGTGCTTCTTAGTGAGTGTATTCATTGTATTCTAGTTTGAGTTTGTCTTAGACTAGTGAACATACTGTTGTATCTGTCATCTCAGCTTGAACTATTTCGCATTCAAGCTTGTTTGTAATTAACAAATTGTTGATAATACATACAAACATTGAGAAAAGAGTGTGTAGTTTTTAAATTGATGTATTCACCCCCCCTCTACAGCTTATAACTATATACTTTGGGAACCTCTCGGGACCTACAACTGGTATCAGAACAGTTTAGAGTGTGTGTCATTCTAGATCTCTCATTCTCCCAAGTTTCCATGGACAACAGTGTTGCAAATTCTTCTTACTATGACAATGGCTCTATGGGCAAGCCTCCAAAATTTAATCATCAAAAACTTCTCTGGTTGAAGTGCAAAAATGATGCTCTATTTAGAGAATCTGGATGTAACAACTGCCAGAGATAGTGATGGAGGTCCTATGGTGCCCAACCTCTGTTACTACCTACTCCAGCGGTTGAAGGAGCTGCTTCCTGAAATCAGGACCTTTGATGAAAGCTTAAAAGCTCAATGGTCTTGATGAAGACAAGAGACTGGTGGGCTCTGGAATGCAAGGCCAGAAACAACTGGTCATTTTCTCTTTCCTGATGGATGTTGTTCAACAGGTTGAGAAAATGAAGACAGCAAAAGAATGTGGGATACTTTGTGTACCGTCTATGTGGACCCACAATCACAACTGGACAACAGGATCAACAATCTTGTTAGAACGTATGCAACTTTTCTTTGCAAACAAGTGAGACTCCTCACTGAAACCTAACCAGGCTATTAAACCTAGCTTCAGGAATGATCTCAAGGCTGTTGGGATCACTAAGGACAGTCTCACTCTGGTGATAAATTTCTGGACATTCTACCTGAAGAGTGGAACTACTTTTCAACAATTCTAAGGAATTCAGGTACTATCAGAAGTATGGATCTAGTCAATCTGTATGGATCCTTACTGAATGATGAACAGTCAAGGCAACAAAAGAGAAATGCCTTGGAGATGTCCAAAAGAGGTGCAGCCTTTGTGGCCAATGTGAGACAACCTGTAAATCAGGTGAGTGATGTGTTCACTCAACCTGATCAACAGGATGATGACAAGGAGGAAGAGTCAGATGAAGAAGATAATGCAGATCTTGCTGAACAAGATGATGAGCAATGATAGCCATGCTTGTCAAAAGGTTCAACAAGAAAAGGTTTGGAAGAAAAATGCTGCAAGGAGGTTCAAGTGCTGGCAAAAAGAAGGCATTTGATAAATCCAAAGCTGAATGCTTCAAATGTGGCAAAACTGGCCATATTGCTGCTGACTGTGTGTCAAAAGCTGTTGGTCAGTCATCCAAACCATATAAGACAAACAAGGATGATGGTTATAGGGTTAAGTACCTTATGGCCATGGCTAAGCTGAGGAAGTTGGAAAACTCAGTGGGTTCCAACCGCCAAAAGGGACTTATGGCAGAGACTTGTGATTGGGAGGAATCTTGATTCATCGTCTGATGGAGAAAGACATCAATGTCTGATGCCACACTGATTGTCCCATCAACAAGCAAGCACTTCAAACAAGATAATGGCTGAAGCTGAAGGCTTTCAGCAGCTTGAAGAGAACTGGAATCCCTACTATGATGTATAAGGTACAAAATTTTATGGTTACAGTTCTGAAGAAAAAGTTAAATGTTTGAATATATGCTTGTTGATCTCCAAAGCTGCTGTTGAGGAAGCATGACGCTTTAACTATCTGAAGAAATCCGTCTAAGCTTAAAGCTTGATCTTTGAAAACTAAATCTAGTAACTGGGACAGTTTCCATAAGTTGGAAACTGAGTTTGATAGAGTTAAAACACATTCAACCTCTATTTTACTTGGAAGAAAAGAGAGAAACAGATATATAAGCATGCTTAAGCTTTTTAAAAGATATTTGACTCTTGGGTGCAATCTGCACAAAAAGTCAGCCATTTTATAAGTCCAAACAGATTCCTGCACAAACCAAGCCTATCTTGGATGGGGAATTCTTGACCACAGCAGGCTTCCTCGTTGAGATCAATAATCTGAAAGAAGATTTATCCACTCTTGGTGAACTTCCAAACACATTCATTCAAAATGTGAATGGTAAACTAATCTCAACAAATAGGTTTGTCAGGCCTCAAAACACTGATAGCTTGTGTGAATTTAGTTCAAAAGCTGATGTTGGAATTTGTTCCCCATCAAGTCAGCCTGCTAAGTGCTCTGGTTCACACAAGCAAAAGAAAGGAAAACATGTTCAAACTGAAGTTGTGGATACTAAACCTGTTGACAAAACGGGTTCTGAGTCCAAAGCTGATGGTAAAAAGCATGTTAATCCTTTTGATGCTAAACACTTTGAAAACAAGTTTTCAAAAGGTAAGCAGTCTGTTTTAAACAAGGGTAAGTCTCATGTTGAAAACAAAACTGCTGTGATTTCAAATAAGTTTTCAAATCATAGTAGTAAACTGGTTGTAAACAAGAACAAACTTTTTAAAACCAGACACAGTGAGTATGCTGATAAGCAGCATAGATCACAATCCAGTAGGGGCAAAGATAAAGCCATTGCTCAAACTGGAATAATTGGGAATAAGTTTCCCAAACCTGTGGAAGCTCAAAAGCCAATCAAGCTCCCTGTCTTTGATATATGTCCTCCTAAAAAGAAGACAGAAGAGGCAGCCAAAGTCATGGCTATTGAACTATCCACTCAAACTGTTGATTCAACAAGAAGTAATAAAACTGTTAAACCTGCTGAAAGAATCAACAAAAATAACTCAGAATGTGTTTCTGAAAGATCTTCTTCCAAAAATTCTAAAAAGAGAAAATGTTACAAATGTGGGAAGAAGACACATCTGGCCAAGGACTGTCCTGAATCTGAGGACATGAGGCCTGTTGACTCTGCGTTTTCCCTCACAGCTGTCACAAGCAGTGGTGGAAATGTCACAGTCACTGAGGATGGTATTCAAGCTGATACCATTCAAATAGGGAATATTAGTGTGGATATTTCAAGTCCATCAACAAATGTTGATGAAGTATGAGAACTCGCATCTCTGTGATGAGTTCCCACTAAAAATGTATTAATAATTTCTTCTTATCCTCCGGCAGGAAAAAATCAACCTACCTCAGTTTTGGTACTTGGACATGGCTGCTCAGGGCTACATGAACAGGTTGTAAAGCAATTGCTGAGTGAACTCAGGCCTGTTAAAAAGGGCCCAAAGTACCTTTGGTCTACATGTAACGGGTATCCACTGACGGATTGGGAACTCTTAAAGCCTGTGCTGCAGTGTTAAAAGAGTAGCCTATGTGGTTGGGCCTAAAAACATATACGTTGGTTAGCATAACCAGACTATGTGATGTCTTGGCTTACAAGGTTTAATTTGATGAGCACCTGGGTTACATATTGGATCCCAAAGGCACTAAGTGGTGCTATGTGCTACGAATAGAAACGGTGTGATTGTTGTGGAATGCATTCCGCTGACTCCTCACGAACTGAAACCTGTTTTTCTCACAAGAAATCAAATAGCTTGATCTAAAACTGCTATGGCACAGAAGACTGTCACATCTGAACTTCAAGAACATCAACAACCTCTGTAAGAAAGAGTTGGTGACAGGTTTACCTTCTATGACTTTTGCTAAGGATAGATTATGCACAGCTTGTGAGAAAGGCAAGCAGAGAAAAACATCTTTTAAATCCAAACATAATTTCTCTATTGATACTCCACTCTTCTTAATCCATATGGACTTGTTTGGACCTGTTAATGTCCCAAGTCTAGGAGGAAGAAAATACACTCTTGTAATGGTTGATGAGT
>JAANYP010001907.1:0-83291 GCA_020465985.1 Centrapalus pauciflorus | reverse complement strand
GTTCAAGGCTGGAGTCTTTGGGATACCAAAGACCCAAACCTGGTGTACCCTTCAGGTATTTGAAGATTCTTTTAACAGCAGCTAGATGAGATTCCTTTGGATCAGCTTGGAACCTAGCACACAGACAGGTAGCAAACATAATATCAGGTCTACTAGCAGTTAAGTATAGCAAGCTCCCAATCATACCTCTGTAAGCTGTTACTGAAACAGCTTTGCCACTGGTATCAGCATCCAATTTTACATTGGTTGCCATTGGGGTTTTAATAGGAGAACTTTGATCAAATTTAAACTTTTTTAAGAGATCTAAGGTGTACTTTCTTTGATTTATGAAAATTCCAGTTGGCTTTTGTTTACCTGTATTCTAAAAAGAAGTAAAGTTTCTCCCAATCATACTCATATTCAATTTAGATTTCATGAGTAATGAAAAATTCTTGCATAACTGCTCATTGGTAGAACCAAATATTTTATCATCCACATAAATTTGAACAAGCATAATATCAGATTTCACCTTCTTTATGAACAGTGTAGTATCCACTTTACCTCTGGAATACCCATTGCTCATAAGGAACTCAGTAAGAGTGTCATACCAGGCTCTAGGGGCTTGTTTAAGACCATAGAGAGCTTTGTCCAACTTATAGACAAAACCTGGATGATGTTCATTTTCAAAACCTGGAGGCTGCTTGACATAAACTTCTTCTTGCAGCTTTCCATTTAAAAATGCACTCTTCACATCCTTTTGAAATACCTTAATGCTCTTATGAGCAGCGTAGGATAGATACAAACGAATTGCTTCTAGTCTGGCCACATGAGCAAATGTCTCATCATAATCAATACCTTCTTCCTGTCTATAACCTTGAGCAACCAGTCTTGCCTTATTTCTTATGACATGACCTTGCTCATCCATCTTATTTCTGAAAACCCATTTAGTGCCAATTGTAGTTTTGCCTTTAGGTGCAGGGACCAGCTTCCATACTTTGTTTCTCTCAAACTGATTGAGTTCTTCTTGCATGGCAGTGATCCAATTGGCATCTTTTAGTGCTTCATCCACTTTCTTTGGCTCCATTAGTGAAACAAAACTAGAGAACATACAAAAGTTCCCTAAACTGTCCCACCTTGTTTGTACCCCTTTATTGATGTCACCAATTATTTGATCATTGGGGTGACATCTGATCCACTTAGGATCATTCTTCAATGATGATTCTCCTGAGTTATCAGCAGCTTCAGCAGGTCCTGTTGAACAGCTCTCAAGATTTTCAGACACACTGTTGTCTTGAGCCTGCTCACTTGTTGAACATGACTGACCACTGTTGAACATATCAGCAGAGGAACCAGGAAAATCAGCATTGATAGGTTCAGGACATGCAGTTGTAATTAGATCAGTACACTTATTCACACAGGGTGTATTGACATAATCACCATCATGCCCATCATGATTAACAGGTTCCACACTGGGTGTTGTGGAAGCTTTTGAGTCCTCTTTATTGTTTGAATGCATCAGATCATCAAAGTTTAATTCTCCTGAAACTGATTCAGGAACAACTTTGGTGGTAGCATTCTTGGACTCTTCAAAGGTGACATTGATAGATTCATCTATCACCTTTCTTTTGTTGTTGTACACTCTGTAGGCTTTAGAGATAGCAGAGTAGCCAACAAACACACCTTCATCAGCTTTTGGTTCAAACTTTGCCAGTTGATCCCTTTGATTTAAAATGAAGCAGGGACAACCAAACACATGGAAGTAACTGACATTTGGTTTCATCCCTTTGAGCAGCTCATAAGGAGTTTTGTTGAACCTTTTCACCACTAAGGATCTGTTTTGGGTGAAGCAGGCAGTGTTAACAGCTTCAGCCCAGAATGATGAAGGTAAACCTGATGCACACAGCATGGTTCTAGCAGTTTCAATGAGAGTTCGGTTTCTCCTTTCAGCAACTCCATTTTGTTGTGGAGTTCTTACAGCTGAAAAGTTTTGAGTAATTCCTTTCTCTTCACAGAAGTCTTCAAGAGTACTGTTTCTGAATTCAGTACCATGATCACTTCTAAGCTGCTTTACTTGGGCAGAGTTCAGCATTTCCATCTTTTTCACAAATCCAATAATTTCTCTAGCAGCCTCTCCTTTGTTCTTCAAGAAGATAACCCATGTGTACCTGGAGAACTCATCAACCATTACTAGAGTGTATCTTCTTCCTCCTAGACTTGGGACATTAACAGGTCCAAACAAGTCCATATGGATTAAGAAGAGAGGAATATCAATAGAGAAGTTATGTTTGGATTTAAATGATGATTTTCTCTACTTGCCTTTCTCACAAGTTGTGCAGAGTTTATCTTTAACAAAGGTCATAGAAGGCAAACCTGTCACCAACTCTTTCTTACAGAGTTTGTTGATGTTCTTGAAGTTCAGATGTGACAGCCTTTTGTGCCATAACCAGTTTAAGTCTGCATTTGTTCTTGTGAGAAAGCAGGTTTCAGTTGTGGGATCAGCAGATTGCATGTCCACAACATATACACCTTTCTTTCGTTGAGCACACATCACAACTTTGCCTTGGGGATCCAATATGTAACCCAGGTGCTCATCAAAGTTAACCTTATAGCCAGCATCACACAGTTGGCTTATGCTAACAATGTTATGTTTTAGCCCAACCACATAGGCTACTCTTTTGAACACTGCAGCACCAGCTTTAAGAGTTCCATATCCCTCAGTGGATCCCTGTACATTGTCACCAAAGGTGACTTTTGGCCCTTTTTCAGGCCTGAGATCACTCAGCAGGTCCTTACAACCTGTCATATGCCCTGAGCAGCCACTGTCCAAGTACCAAACCTGGGATGGTTGTTTTTCCTGCAAAGTGATAAGAAGAATATTAGATTTTTTTTAGGGGAACTCATCACAGAGATGAGTTCTCCTACTTCATCAACATTTGTTGATGGACTTGTGATGTCAACACTAATATTCCCTATTTGAATGGTATCAGCTTGAATACCACTCTCATTTGCTAAGATGTTTCCAACATTGTTTATGTTGGCAGTAAGGGAAACATCAGAATCAGCAGGCCTTATGTCCACAGTTTCAGGACAGTCTTTGGCCAAATGTGTCTTCATTCCACATTTATAACATTTTCTCCTTTTAGCATTTTTGGAAGAAGACTTTTCAGAAACACATTCTGGGTTATTTCTATTGATTTCATCAGTAGATTTAGCAAACTTATTACTTTTTGATGAATCAACAGCTTGAGTGGAAAGTTCAATAACCACAGCTTTGCCTGTCTCTTCTTTCCTCTTTTTAGGAGGGCAGATGTCAAAGATAGGAAGCTTGATTGGCTTTTGACCTTCCACAGGTTTAGGAAACTTATTCCCAGATCTCTCAGGCTGAGCAATGGCTTTGCCTTTGCTCTTCCTGAGATGTGATTGATGTTGCCTATCAACATAATCATTATTCCTGGTTTTTAAATACTTATTCTCATTTAAAACCAGTTTACCACTATGATTAGAAAACTTATTTGAAATCACAGCAGTTTTGCCTTCAACCTGAGACTTACTTTTGTTAAAGGCAGACTGCTTTCCCTTTGAAAACTTATTTTCAAAGTGTTCAGCATTAAAAGGATTAGTATGCCTTTTTACACCAGCTTTAGACCCAAAGTCTGTTTTGTCAACAGGTTTGGTGTCCACAGCTGCAGTTTGGACATGCTTTCCTTTCTTTTGCTTGTGTGAATCAGCAGAACACTTAGCAAGCTTATTAGATGAAAGACTGATTTCATCAACAGCTTTTGAGCTGGGTTCACACAAGCTGTCAGTGTTTTGAGGCCTGACAAACCTGTTTGTTGAGATTAATTTACCATTCACTCTTTGAATAAAAGTGTTTGGGAGCTCACCAAGAGTGGACAAGTCTTCTTTTAAATTATTAACCTCAACAATGGAAGCTGCTGTGTCAAGATCCCCTCCAAGATAGGCTTGGATTTGTGCAGGAATCTGCTGACTTATGCAATGGCTGACTTTTTGTGCAGATTGGCACCAAGAGTCAACTATCTTTTGAAGCTTAGCATGTTTTATATCTGTTTCTCTCTTTTCTTCCAGTAAAATGGAATTGATGTGTTTTAATTCATCAAGCTCAGCTTTCAACTTATGGAAACTGTCCAGTCTACTAGACTTTGTTTCAATATCAGTTTTAAGCTTAGAGATTTCAGATAATAAAACAGCATGCTTCTCAACAGCAGCTTTTAGATCAACAAGCATATATTCAAACATTTTAACTTTTTCTTCAGAACTATAATCCATAAAAGTTTGTACCTTATACATCATTGTAGGATTCCAATTCTCCAAGCTGCTGAAAGCTTCAACTTCAGCCAGATCCTGTTTGAAGTTGCTTGTTGATGGGACATCAGTGTTGGCCATCAAACAGTTGTTGTCTTCTTCATCAGATGATGAATCAGACTCTTCCCAGTCACAAGTTTCAGCCATTAGTCCCTTTTGTCTGTTAGAAACCACTGAGTTTTCTAACTTCCTCAGCTTGGCCATGGCCATAAGGTACTTAACCCTGTAGCCATCATCCTTGTTTGTCTTGGATGTCTGACCAACAGCTTTTGACACACAGTCAGCAGCTATATGGCCAGTTTTGCCACATTTGAAGCACTCAGCTTTGGTCTTGTCAAATGCTTTCTTTTTTACAGCATTTGAGCTTCCCTGTAGCATGTTTCTTCCAAACCTTTTCCTGTTGAACCTTTTGACAAGCATGACTATCATCTGCTCATCATCCAGTTCAGCACTATCTGCATTGTCTTCCTCATCAGATATTTCCTCCTTAACATCAACCTGTTGATCAGGTTGAATGAACACATCACTCACTTGATTTACAGGTTGTCTCACACTGGCCGCAAAGGCTGCACCTTTCTTAGATATTTCCAAGGCATTTTTCTTCTTTTGCCTTGATTGCTCATCATTTAGTAAAGATCCATATAAGTTAACAAGATCCATACTTTTAATGGTACCTGAATTCCTTAAAATTGTAGAAAAATAATTCCATTCTTCAGGCAGAACATCTAAGAATTTGTTTACCAAAGTCAGGCTGTCCTTGGTGATCCCAACAGCTTTGAGATCATTTACAAGAGCAGTAAACCTGGTGTAGGTTTCAGTGAGAGTCTCCTTTGGTTTTGCAAAGAAGAGTTCATACTGTCTAACAAGATTGTTAATGCTGTTGTCAAGTGTGATTGTGGGTCCATCATAGACGGTACACAAAGTATCCCACATCTCCTTGGCAGTCTTCATCTTCTCAACCTGTTTGAACACATCATCAGGTAGAGAGATGACCAGATTGTTTCTGGCCTTTGCATCAAGAGCCACCAGTCTTTTGTCTTCATCAGACCATTGAGCTTTTGCTTTCTCAAATGTTCTGATCTCAGGAGCAGCTCCTTCAACAGCAGGAGTTATTGTTGTAACAGAGGTTGGCACATAGGGACCCTCCATTACAATCTCTGGTAGTTGTACATCCAGATTCTCTAAGTAGAGCATCATTCTGCACTTACAACCAGAAAAGTTCTGATGATTAAACTTTGGAGGTTTGCCCATTGAGCCATTATCATAGTATGAGGAGTTTGCAGCACTGTTGTCCATGGAAATTTTTGGGAGAATGAGAGATATAGAATGACACACACTCTAAACTGCTCTGATACCAGTTGTGGGTCCCAAAAGATATCCCAAGAGTATAGCTTTAAGCTGTAGAGGAGGGGTGTATACAGCACTTCAAAAACTACACACAATTTTCTCAATGTTTGTATGTATTATTAACAAATGTTAATTACAAACAAGCTTGAATGCGGAAAGGTTCAAGCTGAGATGACAGATACAACAGTATATCTAACTAGTCTAAGACTGACTTAAACTAATTACAATGAATACACTCACTAAGAATCACTCACTGTGTTTACAAGACTCTGAGGAACAGCTTGAATAAGAACAGCTTAGACACTGAGTAATGTTTTATTCAAGCAGACTTGCATGCATGAAAGACACACTTTGAATGCACGTTCACTCTTGTTTTCAGCACTTAGCTTTTTGGCTTGTTCGCTCAATCCTTGGAAGTTTCTTTTTATACCCACTCAGAGGATCTAAGTGAAGCTTCTTCATTGGACGAGGTGAAAAAGGAGAAGTCTTGTTTGAAAAGACAACATAACTTTTCTGCACCTTTCTGAAAAGCAGACTTGTCTTCACATGTGCAGAACTTTTGTCTTTTCACTTTGTCTACTGTTGCATTGCCTTTAACCAAATAAGGAATGTCAACTTTATGTTTTTCTTCCTTGTAAAGGCCTATTTTGATATAAGAAAAAGGTCTGTCACCCTTTTTCAAATAACCTTTTGTCTTCATGTAACAGAATAGCTTGGGCAGGCTGAGCAGTTCTGATTTCCACTTTGTCTTCGACTTTGTAAACTGATCTTGTAGTCAAATACAATACATGAGGAATTGGAAACACATTCCATAAAGTGTTTAGCCTGTTCACAAAGAACAGGTTCTGTTCACAAAGAACAGAACACTTGTAAACTGCCCAAGCTGCTCATCAGTGTGGAGCAGCGTAGACAGTTTATGTCCAGCCTGTTTAGCAGACTGAACAACTTGAGCAAAACTGCCTTTGTTGCAACACATGCAACACATAGAACAACTTTAGGCTGATATTGCAAACCATTTTCAGGTTTCAATGAGGCATATAACATGCCTTAAATTCAACCTTCAAAGGCGTCAACAGGATTGATTAATAATCTCCCCCTCAGATGCAGAGCATGTTTGACTGAGGCCTTTTTGTGCCTAACAGATAGTCTATGAGCAATTTCCCCGTGCAATGAAACAGTGTCCCTTAGAGGGGAAACTGAGTGGGTGGTGAGGGCTTCTTCGACCACTGGACTAGTGGCCTTTTGCTGGCTTGTCCGGCTTATAGGGCTGGGGACACCCTCAGAAATTATTCTCTCAACCCTCAATTGGTCAGAGACGGTTCTTTCAGAATCGACCATCTCTGCCTGCTCACCTCCATCTTCCTCCCTAACTATAGAGACCTCCCTCTCCCCAGAACCCAATATGTTGTGAATAGCAGCCTCCACTCCACCAGTCTCACTCATAGGAACCTCACCTTTGGATTGGCTAGACCCTGTCGGTGCAGACACAGCATCATCCAGATACACGACCCGAAAATATTCCCTAACCCTTTCTTCAGGTTGATCCACCAGATATAGCAATGATAGTGGAATGTCCATGACCGGGACATCGACAAAGTCTGTTGGGATTTTTACTCTTTGAAGGGCAACCGTTTTGTACACATCTGCCTCTGGACGCTCATGGATGTTGTTGTCATTGTCCATAGCAATTTGGATGACCAGCTGAAGGAACCTTTGAAATGGAATGTACTTCCTTTCTCTTTTAGTCCCTCTATCCTGGACCGCTCTCTTTAGCTCCTAAAAAATGTATGCCACGTACTCAAAATGGCGGTCAAGAGCAAAAGCAGTAAACATAGCCAACACTTGTATTGAGGCCGAATCATGGACGGAGTGCTTGCCGTTAAAGCACTTGTTAATCACATCGAAAAAGACCCTCTAATGGGACTAGAGTTGCTTAGTCCTGAATTCTGAAGGCTTGGAGAGGTTGCCATTGTATCTGATGTGTAGGATTTCTTGTAGGGTTTCAGCTGCTGACGGAATGGGGGCAAAGACGTATTTGGTTATTGAGTAGTTTTCAGTGGGAAGGAGTAGAATGTGGGGGATAGCTTGGAGGGTGAGCATGATTGGGACAGAGTATATGATGGTTGTGAAGTGAGATTCTGCCTCATTAATGAAGGTTAGTTGTGTAGCATCCGTCTTTTCGACCTGGTACGTGGATTTATTTTAGTGGATAGATAATTTATTAATATTGGGTTGGTCCAATTATATCCCGTTTCGTGGGTTGATACGTGTTGGGATTGGGCTTGCGTGTCATCGGGTTACAATTTTAGCGGATGGATTATGTTTTTGGGATCGCGGGATTAAATGGGTTAAATGGGTATTAATATTGAAAATGTGATATCGGGTCCAGGTTAATGGGTTCGGGACCGGCTAAAATAGAAACGTATATGTGTCTGTGCCTTCTTTTCTTCCTTATCCACTTTGAGATAAACCTAAAGGTGAGCTGTGTGTGTTTGTGTCAAAGGATTCATCAAGAAATCTTCTATAAATCCAAGAAATTGCTGCTGAGATTGAATTGAACACCTTCTCCTTCTCCTCTTTTGTGTTCTTGAGGCTTCAAGAAGGTAAGTAGTTTGATTTGAGGTCCAAAGCTTAGTTGTATGTTGTGAATTTGTGTAAAGAGGTCCTAAATCTGTAGAGGGCTGTTGTATATTGATTATATTTGTGTATTGAGGCTGAAATCGTGTGTAAAATGGAGTTGTGACTCCTGGCTGAAGCTGAAAATCACAAGTCAGGGCTGGGGTTTTCGCGGTGTCGCGACGCGACCACCAGGGGGTCCGCGGCGCGACCAAGAGCCTGCAGGGGAAATCCGAGTTTATCTCATAAAAGGGGTTTGGGTCGAATTAGTGTCGGGTTTCCTTCGGGATTGCTCAGGTTGGGTTTGTTTGGGTCTGGGGTCTCGTTGGGACTGCTTTGAGTCGGGTTTTGGGGTCGGGTCCGGGTATCGGTTGAGTTCGGTTCCGTAGGGTGGATTGTGTCCGAGTCGGTTTTTTGTTAATATGGGATTGTCGTATGTGTATCGGCTGAATTGTGTTTAATTATTGGGATGTCCGTGTGATTACAGGGACCAGCAGACAGCGGGCCGGATTCGATCAGGGTGCTCAGACTTCGGGAAATCAGTCAAGTGAGTACTCGAGTTGTTTTCTAAAACGTGCGTCGTCTTTATGACTTTAGCTTTGTTGCTATCTTGTGCGTAGGGGTGTGCAAAATAACCCAACCCGAATAACCCATTCGAACCGAACCTTATTCGGGTTAAATGGGTCGGGTTATTCGGTTTTCGGGTTTGTTAACCGGGTTAAATGGTAACCGAATAAGGTTTTCGGTTCGGGTATCGGGTGAGATGTAAAAAATTCGGGTTACCCGAATAACCCGATTAACCCATACATCAATAATTAAAAAATTAATAATAATAATATATCATCCCATTTTGGAATCTTGCGTCTACTTTAGTAAAGATGTAGGTTTTTATTTTTTACAAATCATTAACACGTCTCTTTTCGACTCTTCCACGGTTCCCCATATATAGAATATAAATATTTAAATAGTAAATTTTAAACTTTTTAACTCGCTTAACCCGTTCTACCCATTTTACCCAAACCATTTAAACCATTTTATAGAGAACTCTATTTTTATACTAAAACCGATTAACCCATTTAACCCAAACCGAATAACCCGTTACCCATTTAACCCAAAATCGATTAACCCGTTCTCTTATTTGGTTCGGGTTCGGGTAGCTAACATATACCCTCATACCCGAATAACCCGAACCGAATAACCCGAAACCCATTTAACCCGCCCGATAACACCCCTACTTGTGCGTGTTATATACATGAGACAGGGACGTGAACCTCAGGTATATTCTATTCTTTATACGTGTTATGTATGAGATATGAGATCGATCCTAGGATCCGTGATGAGTTCCATACAGGTGATAAGTCGCGAAGGGGAATCGCGCGGGTTGACTGTCCCTCACAGTCCTTGGGGCGTATATATACGGAAGGGCCTGTAGCAGGGTAGCTTCCGTGCTACAGGGTATTACCGACCATTGCTGTGTGCGATGTGTCCACCGGGGAGGGGTCCCCACAGGGCTTATGTTGTGTGCCAATCTCATACTTGTGATATTATACATGAGATATGTGTGGGGCAACAGGGACAGGGATAGTGTGTGCTACGTGCTATGTGTTATGTGCAGTGTCAACCTCGTGTGCTCACGGGCTTTATAGCTCATGTCTTCGAGTCTAACATGTTCAGGGAGGGAATCAGAAGGGATCTCAGCATCCGCCGAGGTAGAGCTGGCAATTGACTGGAAGACTTTGATATCCGTTTTGTGATATGTTAGAACTGCATGTAATAGTATTTGGGATATTGTATCAGTGATGTATCTGATAGTGAGGGTTAATATGTTAGTTTAATCTGGGATTGCGAATGTACTGTACTGTATTTAACATTTTGTATGAAGTTTAAAGTTTTAAATTAGCCATAATCTGCATTATCCTATGACACGTGTGTTATAGATCCGTCGCGTTATTGCCACTTATGATATTGGGTTGACGTGGCATTTTCAGGATCGGGAGGGGTGTTACAACATGGTATCAGAGCTTGTGGTTTGAAGCTTGAGTATCATTAGTGGATGCTTAACTTAGACCTTGTTCCGGTTCATGGGGGATCGTTTTGCGAATATATTAGTGGATTAACCGACCTGGCTTAGTGTATAACGCTGGGTGATTTTGTCAAGATCAAAAATCACTACCTAAGATTAACTGGTTTGAATTAATCAGAGTATAAACCAATAACCTTGTATTGAATCAAAGTCCAATTAAGAAGTTTGCGGAATAACACTTAACTGTTTTAAGAAAAGCTTTCAAAACAAATAATCACATAAACACAATCAATAATCAAAAGTCATTTGTATTGCCAATCTCCATGATTACAATCACCTCTAATCTGTTTGATTAGACGAAGAACACAGATTGTTCTTAGGGTTTTACAACCTTAGAGGCTTATGAAAACTTAACCAGAAAGAGAATTACAACTGAATAAACTTGTACGTGCAGACTTACAATAGAAAAACCTATTCTATGTATATATATAATGCCTTCTGATTTGTTTCCTTGAGAAACTCTGATTTCTCTGATAGTAGATATGCTTGAATCTTCAAAATATATCTTTTCCTGAATATCAGCACTTTCTGTTTATTGAGCTATTGAGCAGCTTGAAGTTTATCTGTTGAGCAGCTTGAGTTTGAACACTGGCAGCTTGAACTTTTGAACTAGCAGCTCGAACTTCTTCAACTAACAGCTTGAACTTTGTACTTACACAGAAAATCTACTAACAGTTTGAGAAATCTAACTAACAGCTTGACATACTTAGAATATTTCCCAACAATCTCCCCCTAACTTAAATTATTTACACAAGACTTTAAGTTTCTATACAAATAAGGAAATAAAACAAAGTAAAACTGCCTTCAAAAATTCTCTTTTCAATTCTTCTCTATCACAGTATATCTTCACTGAGCTCATTTGTACAAGCCATGCCCTTGGAAGATCAAAGAATTCAAAATTGAAGAACATGCTGGATCCATTTGCAGATTTGAGTCTGTATGTCTTTGATTTCACATACAGATCAACCTGTGCAATCTTCGTCTCCTTGGCATCTTCTATATCTTTTCTGATTGACTCTGGATCAAAAATGCTTTTTAAATCTTTTATAGCCTGCTTGACCTGTGGTAGTGAAGATCTGACTTGAGTCACAGATCAAACATGATGCATTCTGGTAAGCTCATCCCTAGTCATCCTTTGCACTATGTGTATCATACTTTTCTATTCTTCCTCAGAACCAGCTTCTCTTCTTACTACAAAATGATATCTAAAGTCAATGTCATCCATTGGCTTAGCATACCAGTATGTAATAGGAGGTTTTGAGAAGTCATGCTGGTCAAGGGTCTTTTCAATCTCCATCACCTTCTGAAGTTGATGCTCAAACAACACCCTTTTCACCTGATCAAGCTTTGCTTGAGAGATTGCTTCTGATTGTGGATTAGTAGCAACAGCTTGAACAGGTGGAGAAGGATCACTTACACCAGCTTGACTTGGTTCCTGTTGGCTTTGGACTTGAGGAGAGACTTTGGCTATTTTTCGTTTTTCCATCTCCTTATCATGAATTTCTTGTAGCCTCTCTGTATTCATGGACTGAGCCATCTTCTTTGGAATTCCAGCTGAATAGGCAAAATTGATCAAAAACCTTTTGTGCTCTGCCTTTGAATGCCCAATTGGCATTTTCCTTTTCTTCTCATGTTGTTTAACCACAAACCCTCTTAGGTAATCACCTAAGGTTTCATCATCTTTCATTGGAGCATGGGTTTGCTGGTTCAGAAGTTCATCTTGTTCCTCTGCTAACTGTCTGGCAAATTCAACATCATGGGCAATCTGGGCATCTCTGGATGAAAATTTGTGCTTTGGAGATTCTATGAGGATGCCCTTGCCCTTATCCTTAGTTGCAGAGGTTGTGGCTTGGACTGTACTAATAGGAGGTTGACTGCCTTCTCGGATAACAACTCCTGTTGTTCTTATAGGAGCAACTTGAGTTTCTAGGCTAACAGCTTGAGTAGCTGTTGGGACTGTTAGCCTAGAATCTTGGACTGTTGGAGTAGGAGCTGGAGCTGCTTGGACTGAACTAGGGATCTCCTGATTCTCCTCCTTTTTGGATGCATTGGTTTAGTCAGGAGGACCTACAACCTTTGCCATTAGGGTTCGAATCACCTTCTCAAGTTGAATGATCTTATTTCCACAGAGAGTGACCCCCTTATGAAAATAATCCATTCTCACATTTTGAGCTGCTACTGTCTGTTGAAGTGCTCTGATTTGTGCCCCCTGTGTAGCAATAATGGACTGATTATATTCCAATACTGCCACAACAAGTTTCAGCTGAGGATCCGTTAATAACATTAGTTGCAGACTAGCCTCAAGATCAGCAAAAGTGTGTGGTGTTTGTGATCTATCATTGGCAGGAATTCCAGAAGTAGAAACCTCTGGGCCCCTCTATTCTTGGTTCTGGGGACTTCCAGAAGGTGCTTGCACACCCTCTGTTGCCATGGGTGTGGTCTTAATGATGTTGACACTGTCCTGTGCCTCTTGTGCAGAAACAACAGTTTGTCAGCCACAGAACCCATATGGACATCCTCTGTTGGGATGTCCACCTCCAAATTGAGGATCGGAGAGTCCTCAGTGGGTGCCCTTTGGATATTATGTGCAGGAGTGTCCTCCTGCACAGGGACATTTGGCTCTTGTATTTGGGCTGAGGAGGAAGGAGCTCCTAAAACCCTTTTTCTTTTGTATAGTGTAAGTGGGGATGAGGGATTTACAGAAGGATCAGATGGATTATTTGTATCATGAGGAGTGGGTTGGGGTTCTGGGGGTGAAACAGTGATGTTAAGTTGAGCCTGCTCAGGACCCTCTCCTCTGTTTAGTGGATTGATGCCCAACATTGCAGAAGGCAATGGGACATCTGTACTCAAAAAATTGGCACTGATTTTAAAAGACGTTTTATAGTTGGTAAAGAGTGCCTATGGGAAACATGAATCCTTTTATGTACATTAAAATTACTGCTAGTTCTTGCAATAATTTCAGCCAAAAATCTAGGATACATAAAAATTTTTCCATGTTTTAGGGCATGATGCCTTAACATACCCTAAAAAATCATACTAGAAAAATTGAACTGTTGGCCTGTAGATAAACACACTAAGGCAGTGGCTATGTTTGAGGAAAATTCTGACCAACCATTTCTTTTAGGGCTCATGCATTGTTGGATAATATGTACAAGATATTTCCACTTAGGGGAAAAATGAGTTTTAAAGAACGTATAAGAATCAGTAGGGCCCCTATACCCTATAGCAAAAAGGCCTTCATGTAAGGCAGCAAGAGAAAGATCGGTTATACCTGTGGCATCTTGAAGATGCAAGTGTTGGCGTATGAGATCCTCAGTGATGGTGACAGTGGTTCCATCAATCTTGGACGTCAAAGAAGTGAGTCCATTGATGGTTTGAACAGAGGCATGTTTCCAAAATTGCTCTATATGAGATATGTATATTGTGGGGTTTATGGTAAGAGCATGATGAATGTGGGAACTTCGAAAGAAGTCCATCATGTTGTGGAATGGTTGAAGGTCAGCGTGTTTGAGAGAATAGGGGAGACAGTTATGTTCTTTGACAAACTCCATTGACGATCAATCGGTGATTTTAGGGTTTGAGAGAAGTGTGTGTGAATCGCTCAGAGAGAAAAGAAAGGTCGTGGAAGATATTTTGCAACTGGTAGTTACATTTGAACGAAACTGGGACCTTTAAACGTTTCGAAAATATCTAATCCCGTGCACACACTTATGGAAGTTACCAAATCACCCTGCACACTTTGACAGATCAAGTGAAACAACTAGCAGTCCGAGAAAATGAACTAGCAGCTTGAGAAAAGACTCAAGCTGTTAGTTGAAAAATAAGCAAATTCGAATGAAACAGTGTCTCCCCCTTAAACAAGCATATGAAATAGATATATATTTTTCATAAAATAAGAAAGAATGATGAAAAACAAATTAATCCATATTAACCATGCCAATATTTGATACAAGGAAGGTGAATCTTCCTACATCAAATGGTTTTGTAAATAGATCAGCTAACTGATCATCAGTATGAATTTTGGTAACTTGGATTAATTTCTTCTCATTACAGTCCCTTATAAAATGAAATCTGATGTCTATATGCTTGGTTTTGGGAAATTTCACTGGATTTTGTACGATGCTGATTGCACTTGAGTTGTCAATGTAAATAGGAGTGGATAGGAAATTCATACCATAGTCTCTCAGTTGATTCTGAATCCACATCACTTGGGAACAGCAGCTTGCAGCTGCTACATATTCTGCTTCTGTGGATGAGGTAGAGACAGTTGTTTGCTTTTTGCACTGCCAATAGACTAATCTTGCTCCTAGATACTGACATCCACCAGTTGTGGACTTTCTGTCAATGTTGCATCCTCCATAATCACTGTCAGAATAGGCTGTTAGTTCAAGAGGAGAGTCTTTAGGATACCAAAGGCCCAAATGTGGTTGGCCTTTGAGATATCTAAAGATTCTCTTAACAGCAAACAGGTGTGAGTCCTTTGGAGCACATTGAAACCTGGCACAAACACAATCAGCAAACATTATATCAGGTCTAGAAGATGTGAGATACATAAGTGAACCTATCAAGGATCTGTATAGGTGAATGTCCACATCTACTCCATCTTTGTCTGCATCAAGCTGCTTGTGAGTGTCCATTGGAGTACTAGCAACTTTGGTATTTTGTAACCAAACTTTTCCAGTATGTCTTTAACATACTTTGATTGACTTATAAAAAGCCCTGTAGGCTTCCGCTTGACCTGCAATCCTAGAGAGAAGGTGAGTTCCCCCATGGAACTCATTTGAAACTTTTTGTGCATTAATGCCTCAAACTCTTTGCACAGACTGTCATTTGTAGACCCAAAGATAATATCATCAACGTATATCTGAACAAGCGGAATCTCAGATTTGATGGACTTTGTGAACAAATTTTTGTCCAGTGTACCTCTCTTGAATCTATTTTTGTAGAAGGTATGATGACAGAGTGTCATACCATGCTCTAGGGGCTTGGTGGAGTCCATAGAGGGCTTTGTCTAATTTGTCTAATTAGTAGACTCTGTCTTCATACTTGTAGTCCTCAAATCCAAGAGGTTGACACACATAGACCTCTTGTTCAATTGTGCCATATAGGAAAGCAGACTTCACATCCATCTGATACACTTTAAACCCTTTGAAGCTTGCATAGGCTAGGAACAGTCTGATGGCCTCAATTCTTGCCACTGGAGCAAAGACATCATCATAATCTACTCCTTCTTCTTGAGTGTATCCCTGTGCTACCAATCTTGCTTTGTTCTTGATGACTATCCCTCTCTCTTCCTTCTTGTGTCTGAAAACCCATCTTGTACCAATTGCTCTCTTTCCTTAGGAAGATCAACTAGAGTCCATACATTCTGAATCTTGAATTGTAGTAGTTCTTCCTGCATTGCCTCAATCCAAGATGGATCTTTCAAAGCCTCTGATGCCTTTTTGGGTTCTAATTGTGACATGAAACAGGCATGTTTAAAGGCAGCTAGACTGAATTCTGGAACTGCTGATTCAGCATCAGTAGATTCTTTGTGAACCATTGTCCTTGTCTGCACAGGAGTGCGTGGATCACCCATTATCTAATTGAGAGGATGATACTTGTGAACTCTGAGTGTTGGCTCTCTGTCTGTCTGGAAGGAAGTTCCTAGATTTGTATCATCTCCATCAGGACCACTTGATGGTTCAGCTTCAGGAACAGCTTGACTGGAATCTGGGACTGTTTCCCTTTGTGATGGAGCTGTTCCCTCAGGACTTAGGATTGGCACTTCATAGTTTGGATTTGAATCATGTCGTGCATCCAGTACCCCTGGTGGGTCACAAGATAGAAGTGGTATGACCGTATACTCATCCCATTGACCAGAATCTTCAACAGTCTGAAACGTTGTGCCAACAGCTTGATCATTTGTGCTACCAGCATGAGAATTTGTGTTGGCAGCTTCAACCCTGTTTTCATCAGTTTCTGCATTATACTCAACAAAGCTCAGAGAATTTGTTAGTGAGTCTAAATCAAACAACCAATCTGGACCAATGCCTTTGACTTTTGCAGTGTTTTCATTAAATTCAACATTGGCACTCTCTTCAATGGTTTTAGACACACTGTTATATACTCTATAGGCTTTGCTTTGTGTGGAGTATCCTACAAAGAAACCTTCTTCAGCCTTACTTTCAAATTTTCCTAAGTGAGTCTTAGTGTGCAGAATGGTGCATGAACAGCCAAAAGACTTTAGAAAGGCTATTAAGGGAACTCTATGATGGAATAACTCATATGGAGTTTTCCCTTGTGATTGAACAACCTGTACCCTATTTAGAACATAACAAGCTGTATTGGCTGCTTCTGCCCAAAAGGTCATTGGCAGTTTGGAATCAGCTAGCATGTATCTAGCAGCCTCAATTAAAGTTCTGTTCTTTCTTTCAGCTACACCATTTTGCTGTGGTGTTCTTAGTGCACTATATTGCCTAGCAATACCATTAGACTCACAGAAACTGTTTAGGATATGGTTTTTAAACTCAGTCCCATTGTCTGATCTAATCAGCTTAACTTTTAAGTTGGATTGGTTTTCTATCTTAAGAATAAATGATTTAACTAGCTCAGCAGTTTCATCTTTAGTCCTAAGAAAGTATACCCATGTGAATCTGGTGAAATCATCAACAATGACTAAACAGTAAGCCCTTTTATTCAAACTCAAAACAGATGTTGGACCAAAGAGATCCATATGAATAAGATGAAGAGCAGATGAGATTGAATTCACTTCTTTGGCCTTATGAGAAGATTTGTGTTGCTTGCCTTTAAGACATGCTACACAATGATCATCACATATGAACTCCTTTTGTGGTAAACCTCTTACCAAATTCTTTTTGACCAGCACATTCATAGATTTGAAGTTCATGTGACACATCCTTCTGTGCCAAAGAGCAGACTCATTTGATGATGCTTTAGATATCAAACAACTTAAAGTACTTGATTTGGATAAAAGATCTGTGTCCAAACAGTAGACATTGTCCTTTCTTGGTGTTCTAAGTAAAATAAGATTTTCAGGTATTTTAAAATCTTTTGAAAGAACAATGCACTCAGAATCTGTGAAGACAACAATATTTTGTTTATCACAGATTTGAGACACACTCAATAAATTGTACTTCAGCTGTTCAACATATAATACATCATTGAAAAGCATATTGCCTGCTTTGACAGTACCTTTACCTGTTACCTTACCTCCCTTGGAATTTCCTCCAAATGCAACAAACCCACCTTCAAAGCCTTTGAAGTATGACAAGCAATCAGAGTTGCCTGTCATGTTCCTAGAGCATCCACTGTCCAAATGCCATCTTGTTTTGTGTTGTGACCTGTGGGTGCCCTGCACAAATAAAAGCTTAGTTAGTAGTGGAGTAAACCCAAACCAAGTTGGTTTTGGGTTGTCCTTGTGCATTGACATAACTAAACACTGTCTTTGACTTCTTATACTTAGTGAGATCCACTGATGAATTCTGTGGAGAGTATTTAGTTATGACATGAGGTATCCAGGTGTTTTGTCCAACCTTTGCAGTAACAGTCTCAGATGATCCATTACCGGTCCCAGTTTTGAGCCTAGCAGTCTGAGCTGAGTCAGCAGTGCTAACAGCTTCAGAATTTGCACTAACAGTTTCAACTTTAGACTTGGCAGTTTCAACATTTGTATCAACAGTTTCGCCTGAGTTTTTGCCTTTAACACACCATATCTGTTTAGAATTTGATTTTGGTTTTGCTAAAACTTGTTTTTGGTGTGTGGACTGTTTTTTAGTGACTTTTGAGAACCTGTGATCAACTGTTTTCTTCGGAACTGGTGCAACAGGTGGTTTGACCTTAAGATTTTTAGTGTTTTTAACAAATGCCTGTATCTGAACCACAGTCTGTTTTGCAACAGATGGCTTGTACAAGCAATGTCTGGCCAAATGGTTTTTCCTGCCACAATGGAAACATCTTTTGACTGTTTTGATTTGAGAACCAGTTTTATCAGACCATAATTGGTTCTTGTTCCGTTGATTTCCCCTTACTTGCTGTTGTTTGGGAAACTTTTGGACACCATGCTTTTGGCATGTGCAGATTGGAACAATCTTACCCCTTTTATTACTTTTTAAGGAAGATGTAGTGTTACAATTAGAAGGTACAGAAACCTGGGGAGCAGCATGGTATACACTCATCTTCTCTTTTCCTTTCTTACTGGAGTTTGGGGCTGCTATAGGTACACTCATTGTTTTGTGTCCTTTCTCAACTTCTTTGCACTCACAGTCTTCATTTTTAATTAGATCTTCATTAGAATCAGGATAGGTTTCAAGGACAGGATCTACAGTGGTCATAAACTCATCTAATGGTTCATTAACAAGCCTATCAGCAACTTCACTCGTTGGATGAATGTATTTGTTGTTGTTTGGAGGTGGAGTGGCTCTGTATCCTATACCTTCTTTGGGATTGAGCTGAGATTTTACCCTATCTTTAAATTGAACTTCCATTAGGTCTTCCAGCTTTTGATTTACCAATTTGAAGTTTCCTAGGTCTATATTGACAGATTCTATTTTCTTATTAGCTTCCAACACCTTCTGTTCAGCCTCATTTAATTTCTTATTTAGAGATTCTATTTTCTTATTCAGCTCCTTTTTCACCCACTCAAGATATGTTCTATCATGTCCCATTTGAATCTCATTATCCTTATAGTCATTGATTCGTTTTTCAAGATCTTCTATGGCCCGCATGTACTCATATCTCCTTTCTTCCATCTTAGCTAGAGTTTTGCACATGCTCTCATCATGATCTCTGTACTTTTTAACCATATTTTTGCATGTTTGAGAGCGGAGTTTAGCATTTACCTCAGATGGTAGTTCAGTGGAGGTGACATTTGATGTTTCTGCCATTAGAGCTTGATTTTGAAACTCTTCCTCTGTCTGATCACTCCAGTCAAACACATTGTCTTCTTGAGAGACAAGTGCTTGTGATGATGAAGCTTGATTGATTTGCTGGGGTCTTGGTGGCTGTTGACCTTGGGATCTGCATTCTCTGGCAAAGTGGCCAAGCTTGTGACATTTAAAGCATTCAACTTTGGATTTATCAAATGCTGGTTTCCCTTCTGATCTGGCTTGAAAGTTGGATCTGCCAGTTCTTTTCAGAAACCTTTTAGCCCTCATAGTCAACATTGCATGCTGCCATTTCAAGTCCATCTCTTCTAGATCATCTGGATGGATCTGTTCTAAATCTTCAGCATTTAGAGCAACCAGTCCATCATTGGCAACAAAAGCTTCATGATGAGTTTCAGTAGAGTTACCATCAGCACCTGAGAAGGAATCACAACAGTTAGATTTATCAGACAATGCTGATGACAGTAGAGCAGTGTTATGATTATAGGAAAAGGATTTCTTTTTAGTTTCAATCTCAGTTTCAAACACTCTCAAACTGTTGTAAAGATCATCCAACTCTATTTCATCAAGAGTGTCTTTGGTTCTCCATTGTGCAGCATAGACTGTCCACTCTTCACCAAGAGATCTAAGAAATTTTCTGTTTACTTCATCTTGATCCAATCAGACTTTGGCACTCTCCAATTCACCTATCAGTTTGTTAAACCTGTCAAATATTTGAGTAAGGTTTTCATTCTTGCCACAAGAAAAGTTTTCATACTGCTGTTTTAAAAGATCCTTTTGATTTCTCTTGGTGCTGGCATTGCCAGCAAATCTTTTCTCTAAAGCAATCCAAAGAGAATGAGCAGTGTAAAACTTTTTAAACTGGTGTTGATAAGCATTAGGAATGGTTATCTGTAGAAGTGTAAGAGCTTTCACTTCATTCATTATAGCCTTTCTTTCAAATTCAGTTTTTGGAGGAGTTTTTATGGGTTTGCCCTCAGCATCAAGTTCAGGATCAACTACAGGAGGAAATTCAACAGCTTCCCATATGGCATAATCAATAAATTGAATGTGCTGTTGAATCCTGAGTTTCCACATCTCAAACTCAGTTGTTTTGAGCATAGGCACTTTGAGTCCTTACCCAGATCCAATACTGCTATTATCAAATTCCATTGCAGAAAATTAAAATTTTATAAGAAAGCTTCTGACTTTAAAAACAAAGAAAAACCTGTAGCTCTGATACCACTTGTCAAGATCAAAAATCACTACCTAAGATTAACTGGTTTGAATTAATCAGAGTATAAACCAATAACCTTGTATTGAATCAAAGTCCAATTAAGAAGTTTGTGGAATAACACTTAACTGTTTTAAGAAAAGCTTTCAAAACAAATAATCACATAAACACAATCAATAATCAAAAGTCATTTGTATTGCCAATCTCAATGATTACAATCACCTCTAATCTGTTTGATTAGACGAAGAACACAGACTGTTCTTAGGGTTTTACAACCTTAGAGGTTTATAAAAACTTAATCAGAAAGACAATTACAACTGAATAAACTTGTACGTGCAGACTTACAATAGAAAAACCTATTCTATGTATATATATAATGCCTTCTGATTTGTTTCCTTGAGAAACTCCGATTTCTCTGATAGTAAATATGCTTGAATCTTCAAAATATATCTTTTCCTGAATATCAGCACTTTCTGTTTATTGAGCTGTTGAGCAGCTTGAGTTTGAACACTTGCAGCTTGAACTTTTGAACTAGCAGCTCGAACTTCTTCAACTAACAGCTTGAACTTTGTGCTTACACAGAAAATCTACTAACAGTTTCAGAAATCTAACTAACAGCTTGACATACTTAGAATATTTCCCAAGAGATTTATCCCTCGTGCTTAATCGTTTTGTTTTGTGCATATTGATATGGCAGATCAGGGTGAAGGTTTGAGCGCGGGTAAGCCGCCCAGTGACGAGTACATTTGGAAATCAGAGCTGTTAGAGGTTCTTACTGAGTTTTATAGACAGTAGAAGGAGCAAGAGCGCGAGCAGGGTCAGAATTTGGGGCCAGTTGTTCGGTCTATCGAGACAGAATCAGGGGGTGGTGCTTCATCATCTTCTCAGTGGGGCAGGTCTTTCAAGGATTTCATGACAGGGGCCCCACCACAGTTTCGGGGTGACGGTGAGCCGGGTGCGGCCATCGCATGGGAGCATGAGATCGAGGCTGCCTTTCGGGTAGCCCATGTGGATCCCAGAGATATGGTTGGGTACGTTGCATATCAGTTGCTGGGCGGAGCGTCTCAGTGGTGGAAATCGATCGAGTCTTCGATGACCCTGTCCGCATCGTATGCTATGACTTGGGAACAGTTTCGAGCAGTGTTTGAGCTTCAGTATATTCCTCAGAATGAGCATAGAGAGATGGAGCGCTGATTTTTGCATTTGCAGCAGGGCAATATGACAGTGCAGCAGTATGTTGATCAATTTAATGAGTACTCACAGTTTGCGCCTCAACACGTGGACACGGAGAGCCGTAAGGCTGATGCTCTTATAGATGGGCTTCGATCTGATATTTGAGAGTTTGTGGGGCTACATGATACCCCTACGTTCTCTAGAGCCCTTTAGATGGCCCGCATGATGGATCGGGAGATCCTTAAGCAAATGGAGCAGCCCTCTTCTCAGAGGCAGCGCACCGGGACTTCAGATCAGCCGGCTAGTGTATGGAGGTCCTCCGGGGATGCTCCCAGTGACCAGCATCCGGATCAGTGGCAGTTTTCGAGCAAGGGTTCAGGGCAGAGACCTGATAGGGACCGAGGCCGAGATCGTAGATCGAGACGACAGGGCCAGAGTCAGGGATCGGGAGCACAGAGCCAGAGTATTGTAGGACAGGGCCACAGGGGTCCCAAGCGTCCGGCAGCCGTGTCGAGAGTTCTTACGGGGATCGGGAGTGCCCGAAGTGTCACCGACGTCATTCAGGACCGTGTTCGTCGGATCTACTGTGATGCTATAGATGTGGTTTAGCGGGGCCACGCCGCATCAGTCTGTACAGTTCCCGAGCCGCTATGTTTCAGATGTGGGAGGCCGGGGCACAGTGTGAGAGATTGTCCAGAGCCGGGACTGGCAATTCAGGGGGCCAGTTCGAGTGGGGCCAGGGCTGAGCCGTCGTCATCTAGCCGTCGTGAGTCCGTTCCAAGGGGCCAAGGACGTGTGTTTCAGGCGACAGCCGAGGAGGCACGGGATGCTATCGATGTTGTTTCGGGTACGTACATTTTTAACGGACTTCGAGCTCGTATCTTATTTGATTCTGGGGCCGATCGCTCCTATGTGTCTGTTATCTTTTGTGCGTATCTTAGTGTGTCTCCTTCTTCTTTGCCTGTTCCTTTGGTTGTTGAGAGGGTTGATGGGAGTTCGATGTTAGTGAGTCGGGTTTATCGAGATTGCGTGTTAGGGATAGATTCCCAGCTGTTCCTGATCGATTTGCTGCCGATTGAGATCAGTAGCTTCGATGTGATTGTGGGTATGGACTGGTTGACTGCCAGACGGGCTGATATTTAGTGTGCCAAGAAGATCATCCGTATACCCATTTCTGACAGTGAGAGTGTTATTGTGTATGGGGAGCGTCGTAAGGATATGGCTAGGGCTCAACGGTATGTGTCTAAGGGGTGCGAGACCTTCCTAGCTTATGTAGTTGACGCGAGGAAGGAAAAGAAGACCTTAGAGGATATTCCAGTGATTCGTGAGTTCCCTGAGGTATTCCCAGAGGAGTTGCCTGGGTTATCGAAAGATCGCCAAGTGGAGTTCCGTATAGATCTTGTTCCTGGGGAGGTGCCGATTGCTAAGACGCCGTATAGGCTGGCACTGACAGAGATGCGAGAGTTGATGTCTCAGCTACAGGAGCTGCTAGATCGTGGATTTATCCGTCCTAGTTCGTCGCCGTGGGGTGCACCAGTGTTATTTGTGAAAAAGAAGGACGACAGTATGCGGATGTGTATCGACTACAGGGACTTGAGCAAAGTGACGGTAAAGAACCGCTATCTGCTTCCATGTATCGATGATTTGTTTGATCAATTCCAGGGGTGGAGCTTCTTCTCCAAGATTGACTTGCGATCTGGGTACCATCAGTTGAGGGTCAGGGATGAAGTTGTGCCGAAGACAGCGTTCCGGACTCGTTATGGGCACTACGAGTTCCTTGTGATGCCGTTCGGTTTGACCAACGCACCCGTCGCTTTTATGGATTTGGTGAACAGGTTGTGTAGAGCTATGTTGGATAGATTCGTGATCGTGTTCATCGCTGACATCCTAATCTATTCGCGGAGTGCCGGGGACCACGAGCAGCACCTTTGAGAGGTTTTGACAGTGTTGCGCAGGGAGAAATTGTACGCGAAGTTCTCCAAATGTGTGTTTTGGCTGCGAGAGGTGCAATTTTTAGGTCATGTGGTCAGTGCCGAGGGTATAAAAGTGGATCCGGCTAAGATTGAGGCAGTAATGAGCTGGGAGCCTCCGAGATCAGTGCCAGAGATTCGTAGTTTTCTGGGTCTCGCCGGGTATTATCGACGCTTTATCCAGGACTTTTCGAGGATTGCCTTGCCGTTGACGAGATTGACACGGCAGTCCGTTACGTTCGAGTGGTCCGATGAGCAGGAGCGTGCGTTCAGGGAGTTGAAGACCCGGTTATGTCAGGCTCCAGTATTGGCCTTGCCGGAGGGTACCGATGATTTCGTGGTTTATTGTGATGCTTTGGGGTCAGGGTTGGGCTGTGTTTTGATGCAGCGAGGGAAAGTGATCGCGTATGCTTCATGTTAGCTGAAGACTTATGAGGAGAAACATACCGTGCATGATTTAGAGTTAGACGCCATTGTGTTCGCGTTGAAGATTTGGCGCCATTATCTGTATGGGTCTCGATTTATTGTGTATACCGATCATAAGAGTCTTCAGTATCTGTTCAGTCAGAAGGATCTGAATATGCGACAGCGCCGTAGCCTTGAGTTGCTTACGGACTATGATTGTGAGATTCAATACCACTCGGGTCGGGCTAATATGGTAGCTGATACGCTGAGCCGTAGGGCGTGCGGCCAGACTGTGATATCCAGGGCTTCGAGGCTTGAGATTACCTCGACATTGACTGATAGTCTGAGATTAGCACAACAGGAGAGTAAGATCGTGGTTGAGTCTGTAAGTGTAGTAGTATAGTTGTTATGAGTCCGTTGGCTAGTAGTTACATTATAGTTGTATTTATATGTTGCCAGGATACCGTGGTTGAGCCTGGGACCGGTTAAGATCGCCGTAGACAGCACAATGGTAGTCATGCTTCAGGTGAGTTACTTACCTTCTTTTAGTATATGTACTAACGTTGATAACTACATTTTCCAAGAGGTTTATTGTTTACTATCCGGGTCCCGTACGGACCCCTTTATACGTTGATACTCGATAGCACACAACAGAGCACGTGGATTACGCGTAGAGTCGTTATACGCTGTTTGTACACCCTGTGTGACGATAGCAGTCTAGATATGTAATAGATAGTTATATGTAATAGATGAGGTTTTATTAATACAAGTCATATGTGTTTGTTCATGATTGTGTATGATGTCTACATGTGCATGTTAAGTTCATGATCGTGAAGATAAGTTCATGATTGTGAAGATAAGTTCTTGAGAGAATGAACTTGTGAGGATAAGTTCTTTAAGGCATAGGCCACGAACTTAAGTCACACAATACGAACTTAGCTAGCCTAAGTTCGTAAGTTCTTGGGCTTGAACTTGTAAGTTCGTGGGGCTTGGGCCTTGAACGAACTTAGGTGTTATAATATGAACTTATCCAGTTATTTTCAATAACTTTTGGTGAAATTCATTTTGTCACGTACGAACCAGAAGCGATTTCAGAGAGTTTTAGGAGCAATACATCGTGTGGGGTCGGTATTTTTATCGTCTAGCATCCTATTCGGCTCCGTGTTCTGCGCGTGATCGATCCGTTAAGCGTCTAATTTAGGATTCCGCACTCATTGGACGACGTCGCGCCTTGATCCGATCCGTAGACGTGGTGACCTTACAAGTGGTATCAGAGCCTATCTTGAATGTTCTTCGTGTTCGTCACGTTTTATTGAACATTCATAGGGTTTCTTGGCGTTCTTATGGATAAATCACGTGATCTTCGAAGTTTACAGTGTTTTTCGAGCAATTTTATTGGCAACTATTCATCTTAGTTCAACTTTTCGGTCGAAATCATTGTTTTTAATCTTAAAACCATTGATTTAATCTGAAATTTTGAAAAAGTCGAATTTTGGGCAGTTTCTCGAACTTGCGGCGCTCGAACTTAAGGTGTGTTTTTAGGGTTCCTCGAACTTGTTAGACGCTCCTCCTTGAACTTGTCAGAATCTCGAATATGTCAGGGTTCGAACTTATTCTAGGGTTTCTCGAATTTGACTGTTTCGAACTTCGCAGACTTCGAACTTGATCCTTCTCGAACTTATATCCTTTCGAACTTGCTTTAGGGTTTCACGAATTTGCATTCTTCGAACTTAGTTGACCTCGAACTTAACCTTAAAAACGAATTTGATTTAGAAAACAAATTTTAAACTTAAAATTATACGAACTTAATTAAGTCCGTAAGATTTGTTTTAAATTTATTTTAAAAACTAAATAAGTTAAGTTCGTGAACAAAAAGGTTTACGAGAATGTCAAGTTTTCATAAGTTCTTGGAAATGGATCATGAGGTAGGTAAATCCAATTCACCTCCGAAGCTAATGAAGATAGAGGATTATTACTGGTGGAAAGATAGATTTGCTGATTTCGCCCGCTTCAACGATATGCGTATGTGGATATGCATAGACGAAGGTTACGTTCCCCCAACACAAGAGCTCGAAGGCAGATTGAAGGTTCTGTCCTATCAACATATGAAAGATGAGGACAAGAAGATTTATGAGTCTGAGAATCGAGCTTTATCGTCAAAAAAAATGGCATTACCTTTGGATATTCTACACACCTTTAAACATCACCGAACCTCCAAAGAACTATAGGAAGCGTTGGAGAAAAGGTATGAGGGAAATTCTAGGGTTAGGAAGGGGAGAACCGAATTATTGAAGCAACAATTTGCTATCTTCAAAGGGCTGAAGAATGAAACCTTGGATTACATAATCACAATGTTCTACCACCTTCTGATTGAGCTTGATAATCACCGGGTTGAGTATCCAGAGTTAGAAAAGATTAAAAAGCTTCTTGATGCATTACCAGCAAAGTGGGAGTACACTACGCTGATAAAACATGATGAAGAAAAATTGGAAACGCTTACTCTAGAAGAAGTCATTGGAACTCTGAGGGCCTATAACATTATGTTACAAAAAAAGGAGAGGGAGTTTGATCAAGTACATGATCCTGAAATGTACTTTGGGAAATCTAAATCATCAACTTCTAGTGAACTGAAGTCAGGGGCCACAACATTCTTTTCTGGAGAAGAGGAAGGTATGCCAGTTGAAGCTGAAGAACCTAGTGATTAAGCATTCTTAGGGTTCTTAAACCGGAAGATAAACCACATCATCAAGGATCAACCTCTCAAGGCTATACCAAAATGCCTATGAGTGCTAAATCAGCTGAGGAGCATCTAAACCTTCTAACTTTGTTTATAGCAACATACGGCAATTGTATTCAAGGAAAAATCAACGATCTAGCTCTGTGGGAGGAGGATTATGATCAGTAAGATCCGGACGACTTAGAGCAGATGGACGTCAAGAGTGCCTTCTTGTATGGTAAGGTGAACGAGTTGGTGTATGTCAAGCAGCTGCCAGGGTTTACTGATCCTAAGTATCCAGACAGAGTATAGATTGTTGGGAAATATTCTAAGTAGTTCAAACTGTTAGATAGACTTCTCAGACTGTTAGTATTTGTTCTATGTAAGTACAAAGTTCATGCTGTTAGTTGAAGAAGTTCGAGCTGATAGTACAAAATTTCAAGCTGCCAGAGTAAACCTGCTCAAGCTGCTCAACAGTTTTATAAACAAAAAGTGCTGATATTCAGGAAAAGATATTTACACGAAGATTCCAGCATATCTACTATCAGAGAAGTCAGAGTCCTTCAAGGAAACAAATCAGAAAGCATTATAAATACATAGAATAGGTTTTTCTATTGTATCAGAAGTTTCTGCATATTCAAGTTTGTAATTGATTTTTTTCAAGTTTTCATAAGCCTCTAAGGTTGTAAAACCCTAAGAACAATTTGTGTTCTTCGTCTAATCAAACAGATTAGAGGTGATTGTAATCATTCTGATTTAGCAATACAAGCAATTTTATCTATTTCTTATGTTTATCTGTTATGCATTCTGAAAGCTTTTATCAAAATAATTAAGTGTTATTCCACAAACTTCTTAATTAGACTTTGATTTAATGCAAGATTATTGGTTTACACTCTGATCAATTCAAATCAGTTAATCTTAGGTAGTTAAGTTTAGATCCTGACAAGTGGTATCAGAGCCACAGGTCGTTCTTTGTTTTTCAAAGTCGAAAGCTTTCTTTTAAACTTTTAATCTTTTGCAATGGAATTTGATAATAGCAGCAGTGGATCTGGGCAAGGACTCAAAGTGCCTATGCTCAAGCCCACTGAGTTTGAGATGTGGAAACTCAGGATTCAACAGCATATTCAATTTATTGATTATGCTATATGGGAAGCTGTTGAATTTCCTCCTGTAGTTGATCCAGAACTTGATGATGAGGGAAAACCAGTCAAAACTCCTCCAAAAACTGAACTTGAAAGAAAGGCTAGAATGAATGAAGTGAAAGCTCTTACACTTCTACAAATAGCCATTCCTAATGCTTATCAACATCAGTTCAAAAAGTTTTATACTGCTCATTCTCTTTGGAATGCTTTAGAGAAAAGATTTGCTGGTAATGCCAGTACCAAGAGAAATCAAAAGGATCTTTTGAAACAGCAGTATGAAAACTTTTCTAGTGGCAAGAATGAAAACCTTACTCAAATCTTTGACAGGTTCAATAAATTGATAAGTGAACTAGAAAGTGCAAAAATCAGCCTGGATCAAGATGAGGTCAACAGAAAGTTTCTCAGATCTCTTGGAGAAGAATGGACAGTTTATGCTGCTCAATGGAGAACAAAGGACACTCTTGATGAAATAGAACTGGATGATCTGTACAACAGTCTGAGAGTGTTTGAGACTGAGATTGACACTAAAAAGAAATCGCTTTCTTATAATCACAATACTGCTCTTCTGTCATCTGAAAAATCTAATGGCAGTGATTCCTTTTCAGGTGGTGATGGCAACTCTACTGAAGCTCACTATGAGGCTTTTGTTGCCAATGATGGACTGTTTGCTCTAAATGCTGAAGATCTAGAACAGATTCATCTAGATGATCTTGAAGAGATGGATCTGAAGTGGCAACATGCAATGCTGACCATGAGGGCCAAAAGGTTTCTTAAAAGAACTGGCAGGACCAACTTTCAAGCCAGAGCAGAAGGCAAACCAGCTTTTGATAAGTCAAAAGTTGAGTGTTATAAATGTCACAAACTTGGTCACTTTGCTAGAGAATGCAGATCTCAAGGTCAACAGTCATCAACGACTCAGCAGACTAATCAGGCTTCATCAGCACAAGCACTTGTCTCTCAAGAAGACAATGTGTTTGACTGGAGTGATCAGACAGAGGAAGAGTTTCAAAATCAAGCTCTAATGGCAGAAACATCAAATGTCTCCTCCACTGAACTACCATCTGAGGTAAATTCTAAACTCTGCTCTCAAACATGCAAAAATATGGTTAAAAAGTACAGAGATCATAATGAGAGCATGTGTAAAACTCTAGCTAAGATGGAAGAGAGGAGATATGAATACATGCAAGCCATAGAAGATCTTGAAAAACAGATAAATGACTATAAGGATAATGAGATTCAAATGGGACATGATAGAACATATCATGAGTGGGAGAAAAAGGAGCTAAATAAGAAAATAGAATCCCTAAATAAAAAGGTAGAAGAGACTGAACAAAAGGTGTTAGAGGCTAATAAGAAACTAGAATCTGTCAATATAGATCTAGGTAACTTCAAATTGGCAAATCAAAAGCTGGAACACCTAATGGAAGTCCAATTTAAAGATAGGGTAAAATCTCAGGTTAATCCCAAAGAAGGTATAGGCTACAGAGCTACTCCACCTCCATACAACAACAAATACATTCATCTAATGAGTGAGGTTGCTGATAGGCTTGTCAATGAACCATTAGATCAGTCTATGACTACTGTAGATCATGTCCTTAACAACAGTCCTGAATCTAAAGAAGATCAGATTCAAAATAGAGACTGTGAGTGCACAGCAGTTGAGAAAGAACACAACACAATGAGTGCAAGTATAGAAATCCAAGTCCCCAATAAGAAAGGAAAGGAGAAGATGAGTGTATGCAATGCTGCTCCACAGGTTTCTGTACCTTCTAACTGTAACACTGCATCTTCTTCAAAGAATAATAAAAAGGGTAAAAATGTTCCAGTCTGCACATGCAAAAAGCATGGTGTCCAAAAGTTTCCCAAACAACAGCAGGTAAAGGGAAATCAGAGGAACAAGAACCAGAAATCGTCAAATAAAACTAGTTCTCCAATTCAAACAGTCAAAAAATGTTTTCATTGTGGCAGAAAGAATCACTTGGCCAGAGATTGTTTTTATAAACCATCTGTTGCAAAACAGACTGTGCTTCATCAAAAGACAAACTCTCAAAATTCAAAAAATTCAAAGGCCAAACTTCCTACTGCATCAGTTCCAAAGAAAACAATTGATCACAGGTTCTCAAAAGCTAATAAGAAACAGTCCACACACCAAAAACAAGTTTTAGCTAAACCAAAATTAAATTTTAAACAAATATGGTGTGTTAAAGGTAAAAACTCAGGAGAACCTGTTGATACAAATGTTGAAACTGCCAAGTCTAAAGTTGAGACTGCTAGTGCAAATTCTCAAGCTGTTAGCACTACAGACTCAATTCAGACTGGCAGGCTCAAAGTTGGAACTGGTAATGGATCATCTGAGACTGTTACTGAAAAGGATGGACAAAATGCCTGGATACCTCATGTGATAACTAAGTACTCTCCACAAAACTCATCAGTGGATCTCACTAAGTATAAGAAATCAAAGACAGTGTTTAGTTATGTTAATGCACAAGGACAACCCAAAACCAACTTGGTTTGGGTTTACTCCACTACTAACTAAGCTTTTATTTGTGCAGGGCAACCACAGGTCACCTCATAAAACAAGATGGCATTTGGACAGTTGATGCTCTAGGCACATGACAGGCAATTCTGAGTGCTTGTCAAATTTCAAAGGCTTTGATGGAGGATTTGTTGCATTTGGAGGCAACTCCAAAGGAGGTAAGGTTACAGGTAAAGGTACTGTTAAAGCAGGCAACATGATTTTCAATGATGTTTTGTATGTTGAACAGCTTAAGTATAATTTATTGAGTGTCTCTCAAATCTGTGACAAACAAAATATTGTTTTGTTTACAGATTCTGAGTGCATTGTCCTTTCAAAAGATTTTAAAATTCCTGAAAATCTTGTTTTACTAAAAACACCAAGAAAGGACAATGTATACTGTTTGGACACAGAACTTTTATCCAAATCAAGTACTTTAAGTTGTTTGATATCCAAAGCATCATCCAATGAGTCTGCTCTTTGGCATAGAAGGATGTGTCACATGAACTTCAAGTCCATGAATGTTTTAGTCAAAAAGAATCTGGTAAGAGGTTTACCACAAAAGGAGTTCATATGTGATGATCATTGTGTAGCATGTCTTAAAGGCAAGCAACAGAAAACTTCTCATAAGGCCAAAGAAGTAAATTCAATCTCATCTGCTCTTCATCTGATTCACTAGATTTACTTGGGTTTACTTTCTTAGGTCTAAAGATGAAACTGCTGAGCTAGTTAAGTCATTTATTCTTATGATAGAAAACCAATCCAACTCAAAAGTCAAGGTGATAAGATCAGACAATGGAACTGAGTTTAAAAATCATATTCTAAACAGTTTTTGTGAGTCCAAAGGTATTGCTAGGCAATATAGTGCACCAAGAACACCACAGCAAAATGGTGTAGCTGAAAGAAAGAACAGATAATTAATTGAGGCTGCTAGAACCATGTTAGCTGATTCAAAACTGCCAATGACCTTTTGGGCAGAAGCAGTCAACACAGCCTGTTATGTTCTAAATAGGGTTCAGATTGTTCAATCACAAGGGAAAACTCCATATGAGTTATTCCATAATAGAATACCCTTAATAGCCTTTTTCAAGTCATTTGGCTGTCCATGTACCATTCTTCACACTAAGACTCACTTAGGGAAGTTTGAAAGTAAGGCTGAAGAAGGTTTCTTTGTAGGATACTCATATCAAAGAAAAGCCTATAGAGTATATAACAGTGTGTCTAAAACCATTGAAGAAAGTGCCAATGTTGAATTTAATGAAAATACTGCAAATGTCAAAGGCACTAGTCCTGATTGGTTGTTTGATTTAGATTCACTAACAAATTCTCTGAGCTTTGTTGAGTATACAGCAGAAGCTGATGCAAACAAGCTTGAAGCTGTCAACGCAAATTCTCAGGCTGTCAATTGAAATTCTCATGCTGGAAGCACAAATGATCAAGCTGTTGGCACAAAGTTTCAAACTGCTGCAGATTCAAACACTTGGAATGAGTATACAATTATTCCACTTCTTTCTTGTGATCCTCCAGGGGTTCTGAATGCTCAACATCATACAAATCCAGACACTAAAGTGCAACTCCCAAGTCCTGAGAGAACATCTCCAACGCAAAAGGAAACAGTCCCAGATTCAAGTCAAGTTGTTCCAGAAGCTGAACCATCCACTGGTCCTGATGGAGATGATACAAATCTTGGATCTTCTTTTCAGAAAGATAGAGAGCCTACACTCAGGGTTCACAAGTATCATCCTCTCAATCAAATAATGGGTGATCCACGTACACCTGTGCAAACAAGGAAAATGGTTCAGAATGAGACAGTTGCTGCTGAACAAGCAGTTCCTGAATTCAGTCTAGCTGCTTTTGAACATGCCTGTTTCATGTCTCAGCTAGAACCTAAAAAGGCATCAGAAGCTTTGAAAGATTCATCCTGGATTGAAGCAATGCAGGAAGAGCTTCTACAATTCAAGATTCAGAATGTATGGACACTTGTTGATCTCCCTAAAGGAAAGAGAGCCATTGGTACAAGATGGGTGTTCAGAAACAAGAAAGATGAGAGAGGGATAGTCATCAAGAACAAAGCAAGACTAGTAGCACAAGGGTACACTCAAGAGGAAGGCATAGATTATGATGATGTATTTGCTCCAGTGGCAAAAATTGAAGTCATCAGACTGTTTTTAGCTTATGCAAGCTTCAAAGGTTTTAAAGTGTATCAAATGGATGTGAAGTCTGCTTTTCTATATGGCACAATTGAAGAGGAGGTCTATGTGTGTCAGCCTCCTGGTTTTGAGTACTACAAGTATCCAGACAGAGTCTACAAGCTAGACAAGGCTCTCTATGGACTCCATCAAGCCCCCAGAGCATGGTATGACACTCTGTCATCATACCTTCTACAGAATGGGTTCAAGAGAGGCACTCTGGACAAAACACTATTCACAAAGTCCATCAAAGCTGAGATTCTGCTTGTACAAATCTATGTTGATGATATCATCTTTGGATCAACAAATGATTGTCTGTGTAAAGAGTTTGAGGCATTAATGCACAAAAAGTTTCAAAATGAGTTCAATGGGAGAACTCACTTTCTTTCTAGGATTGCAAGTCAAGCAAAAGCCCACTGGTCTCTTCATAAGTCAATCAAAGTATGTTAAAGACATACTGGAAAAGTTTGGATATCAAGATACCAAAGTTGCAAGTACTCCTATGGATTCTCACAAGCAACTCCATACAGACCAAGATGGCATAGATGTGGACATTCATTTATACAGATCTCTTATAGGATCTCTTATGTATCTAACATCTTCTAGACCTGATATTATGTTTGCTGTTTGTGTGTGTGCTAGGTTTCAATGCTCTCCAAAGGACTCCCATTTGGTTGCTGTTAAGAGAATCTTTAGATACCTTAAACGCCAACCACATTTAGGCCTCTGGTATCCTAAAGACTCTCCTCTTGAGTTAACAGCCTATTCTGACAGTTGATTATGGAGGATGCAATATTGACAGAAAATCCACAACTGGTGGATGTCAATACTTGGGAACAAGATTGGTCTCTTGGCAGTGCAAAAAGCAAACAACTGTCTCCACATCATCTACTGAAGTAGAATATGTAGCAGCTGCAAGTTGCTGCTCCCAAGTGATGTGGATTCAAAATCAACTGAGAGACTATGGTATGAATTTCCTATCCACTCCCATTTATATTGACAATTCAAGTGCAATTAGCATTGTACAAAATCCAGTGAAATTTCCCAAAACCAAGCATATAGAAATTAGATTTCATTTTATAAGGGATTGCAATGAGAAGATATTAATCCAAGTTACCAAAATTCACACTGATGATCAGTTAGCTGATCTATTTACAAAACCATTTGATGTAGGAAGATTCACCTTCCTAGTATCAAATATTGGTATGGTTAATATGGATTAATTTGTTTTTCTGTGTACATATGCTTGATTAAGGGGGAGTCACTGTTTCATTAACAGTCGCCTAATTTTCAACTAACAGCTTGAGTATTTTCTCAAGCTGCTAGTTCATTTTCTCGGACTGTTAGTTGTTTCACTTGATCTGTCAAAGTGTGCAGGGTAATATGGTCATTTCCATAAGTGTGTGCGCGGGTTTAGATATTTTCAAAACCTTTAAAGGTTCCAGTTTCGTTCTATTGTAAGTACCAGTTGCAAAATATCTTCTTTAACCCTTCTTGATTCTCTGAAACAATTCCCACGCACATCACTGAAACCCTAAAATCTCTGATTGATCTTCAATGGAGTTCGTCAAAGAACATAACTGTTTACCCTACTCTCTCAAACACGCTGATCTTGAACCGTCCCATGACATGATGGAATTCCTTCGAAGTTCCCATATCCATCATGCCCTCAATATCAATCCCACCATATACATCTCACATATTGAGCAGTTCTGGAACCGTGCTTCTTTAAAAACCATCAATGGAGTCTCATCTCTGACATCCAAAATCGATGGAAATACCATCACAGTGACTGAGGAATCCATTAGACAACATCTGCATCTTCAAGATGCCTCAGGTATAACAGACCTATCCCTTAATGCTTTACATTCTGGTCTTTATAATATTGGATATAGGGGCCTGCTGATTCTTTTACTTTCTTTAAAGCACACTTTTCACCTAAATGGAAATATTTTGTGCACATCATTCAGCAGTGTATTAGCCGTAAAAGAACTGGTTGGTCAGAATTTTCATCAAACATTGCCACTGCCTTAGTGTGCTTTTCAACAGGCCAACAGTTCAATTTTTCAAATATGATTTTCCAGGGGATGTTAAGGCATCATTCCCTAAAGAATGGGAAATTTTTGATGTATCCTAGATTTTTAGCATAAATAATTGCAAAAACTTGCACAAATTTTTATATACATAAGAGGATACATGTTTCCCATAGGCACTCACTATCTTCTATCAAAAGGCTTCTAAAGCCAAGTGCCAATTTTTTGAGTGTAGATGTCCCATTGCCTTCTGCAATGATAGGCATCATTCCAAGAAACAGAGGAGAGGGTCCTGAGCAGGCTCAGCCAAACATTACTGCTTCACCCCCAGGACCCCAACCCACTCCTCAAGATACACAAATTCCTTCTGTTCATGTTGCTCAGCCCACATCCCCACTCAAACTGTACAAAAGGAAAAGAGGACCAGGAGCTCCTTCCTCCTCAGTCCTCATACAAGAGCCAAATAACCCTGTGCAGGAGGACACTTCTGCACAGAATACCCAAAGGGCACCAATTGAGGACACTCCCAACCTCATTCAGGAGGTGGTCATCTCACCAGAGATTGTCCATAAGGGTTCTGTGGCTGACACTACTGTTTCTTCTGCACAAGAGGCACAGGACAGTGCCAACATCATTAAGACCACGCCCATGGCAACAGAAGGTGTTCAAGCACCATCTGGAAGTCTCCAGTACCATGAACAGAGGGGCCCAGAGGTTTCTACTTCTGGTATTCATGCCAGTGATAGATCACAAGCACCACCTTCGTTTGCTGATCTTGAGGCTAGTCTGCAACTCATGTTATTAACGGATCCTAAGCTGCAACCTGTTGTAGCAATGTTGGAATATCATCAGTCCATCATTGCTGCACAGGGGGCACAAATATATGCACTCAGGCAGGCAGAAGTGGCTCAAAATCAAAGAATGGATTATCTCCATAAAGGGTTTACCCTCTGTGGGAATAAGATCATTAAATTAGAGCAGATGATTCGAACCCAAGTGGCAAAGGTTGTAGGTCCTCCTGACCAAACCAATGCTTCCAAAAAGGGGGAGAATCAGGAGATCCCTAAATCAGTCCAAGCAGCTCCAACAGAATCAGTCCAAGCAGCTCCAACAGTCCAAGAATCTAGGCTAACAGTCCCAACAGCTTCTCAAGCTGTTAGCCTAGAAACTCAAGCTGCTTCTACAAAAGCAACTGGAGTTGTCATAAGAGAAGGAATTCAAGCTCCCATCAGTTCAGTCCAAGCTACATCTTCTTCTACAAAAGATAAGGGCAAGGGTATTCTTATTGAGTCTCCAAAGCATAAATTTTCTACCAAAGAAGCCCAGATTGCCTTTGATGCTGAGATTGCCAGAAAGTTAGCAGAAGAACAAGATCAGGATTTAGACCAGCAAACCCATGCCCCAATGCAAGATGATGAAACCTTAGGAGACTACCTAAGAGGGTTTGTGGTCAAGCAAGGTGAAAGGAAGAGGAAGATGCCAACAGGGCATTCAAAGGCTGAGCATAGAAGATTTCTGATAAATTTTGCCTTTGCAGCTGGTATCCCAAAGAAGATGGCTCAGTCCATGAGCACAGAAAGGCTGCAAGATATCCATGACAAGGAAATGGAAAAACGTAAGATAGCCAAAGTTTTCCAAGAAGTCCAAAGATCACAAGTTTCAGTTCAAGCTGCTGCCAGTGTTCCTGCTCCTTCTGTTCAAGCTGCTGCTCCTATTCCTCAACCAGAGTCAATCTCACAAGCAAAGCTTGATCATGTCAAAAGGGTGCTGTTTGAGCATCAGCTGCAACAAGTGATGGAGATAGAGAAGTCCCTTGACTAGCATGATTTCTCAAAACCTCTTATTACTTACTGGTATGCTAAGCCAATGGATAACATTGACTTAAGATATCATTTTGTAGTAAGAAGAGAAACTGGTCCTGAGGAAGAGTATAAAAGCATAATGCATATGGCTCAAGGGATGACAAGAGATGAGCTCACAAGGAATTATCATGTTGGGACTGCCACTCAAGTCAAATCTTCCCTCCCACAAGTAAAACAAGCTATTAAAGATTTACAGAGTATTTTTGATCCAGAGTCAATAAGGAAGGATATAGAAGATGCCAAGGAGATGAAAATTGTACAAGTTCATCTGTTTGTCAAATCAAAGACTTACAGAATCAGGTTTGCAAATGGATCCTGCATATTCTTCAATTTTGAATTCTTTGATCTTCCAAAGGCTATGCTACTTCAAATGAGGTCAGTAAGAATATATTGTGATAGAGAAGATTTGAAGAGAGAATTTTTGAAGGCTGTCAATCAGAAACTTGCACAGTTGTAAGTTTTTGAAAGCCTTGGTTTGTAAATAACAGTTTACTTATTTTATTTCCTTATTTGTATAGAACTTAAAGTCTTGTGTAAAGAATTTAAGTTAGGGGGAGATTGTTGGGAAATATTCTAAGTAGTTCAAACTGTTAGATAGACTTCTCAGACTGTTAGTAGTTGTTCTATGTAAGTACAAAGTTCATGCTGTTAGTTGAAGAAGTTCGAGCTGCTAGTACAAAATTTCAAACTGCCAGAGTAAACATGCTCTAGCTGCTAAGAGATTCAAGCTGCTCAGCAGTTTTATAAACAGAAAGTGCTGATATTCAGGAAAAGATATTTACACGAAGATTCCAGCATATCTACTATCAGAGAAGTCAGAGTCCTCCAAGGAAACAAATCAGAAAGCATTATAAATACATAGAATAGGTTTTTCTATTGTATCAGAAGTTTCTGCATATTCAAGTTTGTTATTGCTTTTTGTTCAAGTTTTCATAAGCCTCTAAGGTTGTAAAACCCTAAGAACAATTTGTGTTCTTCGTCTAATCAAACAGATTAGAGGTGATTGTAATCATTATGATTTAGCAATACAAGCAATTTTATCTATTTCTTATGTTTATCTGTTATGCATTCTGAAAGCTTTTATCAAAATAATTAAGTGTTATTCCGCAAACTTCTTAATTAGACTTTAATTTAATGCAAGATTATAGGTTTACACTCTGATCAATTCAAATCAGTTAATCTTAGGTAGTTAAGTTTAGATCCTGACATAGATTGGATAAGGCTCTGTATGGTTTGCATCAGGCACCTAGGGCATGGTACGGGACACTGTCTACTCCCCTCTTAAACAATGGGTTTGAAAGAGGGAGAATAGATAGTACATTGTTCGTTAAGAGGAAAGGTGAAGATTTCATACTGGTACAAGTATATGTGGATGACATCATCTTCGGGTCGTCCAATGAACAAATGTGCAAAGACTTTGAGAAGGTTATGAAGTTAACGTTTGAAATGAGTGTAATGGGAGAGCTGAACTTATTTCTCGGTTTACAAGTTGAACAACGAAAGGAGGGTATGTTCATTCATCAGATGAAGTATGTCTAAGATATTTTAGAGCGCTTCGGGATGGATGGAACAAAGCTTACGACACACTTCAGTACTCCTATACAAGTCAATCATAATCTCGGACCGGGTACAGATAGTGATACTATCCGACTTTATATCGGGCCATGATTAGGTCACTCATGTATTTAACTGCTTCAAGACCTAATATAATGTTTGTTGTTTGTATTTGTGCCAGGTTTCAAGCTAATCCCAAGAAGATGCACATTAAAGCTGTGAAGCGGATTCTGAGATACCTCAAGTCGAAACCGAAGCTGGGACTTTAGTATCATGCTGATGGAGATCGGGAATTGGAAGCTTACACGGATTCAAACTATGGAGGGTGTAGCAAGAACAAAAAGTCAACTACGGGTGGTTGTCAGTTCCTTGGAGGGAGACTGGTGTCCTGGCAATGCAAGAAACAGACTTCGGTTGCCGTATCAACGTGTGAGGCCGAGTATGTAGCTACTGGTAGTTGCTGTTCACAGATTCTGTGGATTCAACAACAATTGCGAGATTACGGTTTGACTTATACTCGTACTCCCATTAGGATAGACAATCAGTCCACAATTTCCATAACAAATAATCCAGTTAAGCACAGTAAGACTAAGCACATAGACATAAGACATCACTTTATTCGTGACTGCGCTGACAAAAACCTGATTAAATTGGTAAAAGTTCCAACGGAAGACAACAATGCGGATCTGTTCACAGAAGCATTTGATAGATCACGCTTTGAGTTGTTAGTCCAACTAAATAGAATGTGTAATCCAGAGTAAACTGACCGTAGTAGATTTTCTTTCTTTCTAAAATAATTTTTAAGTTATTAGTTTATCTTATTAGTTTCTATACTTAAAAGAGAAAACCAAAAGAGAAAAGAGAGAAAATCATAAAATTTCAAAAAAAAAAAAAGAATATTGGAAAATGAGAGAAGTCTTAGAGTCTTAGGTTAAAAGTGACGAAATTTAGCACAGTCTAACAAACTCTAAGTGTTAAACTTTCACACATAATGCACTATAAACTCTAAGTGATATACATGTTCTTGTCTGATATGTTGGTAGGCATAAAACATGAAGGACTTCCTAAAAGCTAATAAAATAATCAAGGAAATGTCATATGTGTAACTAAATTAGATGTATGACCAAAAGGTCTTGAATTCTATGTTAGAGGCATACAGACAATGTTTATGAATGAGGTATGCAAATTAATCTGGGGGATGTATGGCTTCATCAAAATACATCTTAAACAAAGAAAAAGTTTTGTACGTAAAGGAAGTCAAAACATGTCGCTTTGTTGTACGTGAGTACAGACCTGTGATCGTTGTTTTGACTTAAACTAGCAAGTTATGTCGCTTTGTCGTACGTGTAACACCCCAAATAATTAGGAGGTAATTACATTCCTAATAATGTTTGAGTTAATATAACTATTGGAATAATTATTATTAATTGGAGATAATAGTAATAATGACTACAAAGGTAACTAACTTTATTGAGACCTATATGATAAAAAGAATGTATAATGTGGTGCTTGAATATGATTAGTATGAGTATGTCAAATTGTCCATTTGGGTATTGAAATATTAAATTAATGCAAATTGTAGTAATATGGTTTGTATTTTTATTAAAAAGATGAGTTGTGGAGGGGTCATGTTGTCAATTGGTGATAGTTGGAGGGTTGGGGCTGGCCAAAGGCCAAACCCCCTCCCCCTTTTCTTTTCCTTGATCGTCCAACCACACAAACACACACATTCACATTTCAACTTTCTTTGCAAAAGAAAGAAGAGAGAAAAGAAGGAAGAAAAGTTAGGGTTTTTGGAGTTTGATGAGCAAAGGTGGGGATTGAAGCTCAAAAATTCAGATTTTGTATCTTCATTAATGGTATAATCATCTTCTTCATTCTCTTCTTCATTTCCTCCTCATTTCTCCATTTTTGGAGATGAAACCCTAAATGGGTTTATGTTAAAATGTTTTGTAAAGGCTCCCACCTTTTAGTATGTTGTTATATGATCAAAATGGAGCAATTATATGCAACTACATTGGTAGTTTGAGTTAGTTTTGGTTTGAACCCAATCAAGGGCTCAAATGAGCTCCAATGGGTTATGGATTTGAGTTTGATGTTTTAGTAGGATAAATATGCTAAATCTTGATTCATATATGTTAAATATTGATATGAAATTGAATGGAAGTTACTAGAAGCTCATTTGGAGCTTTGAAGAGATGATTTGGGTTTTAGCCCATTTATGAACTCAAAAGAGTTCATATGAACCAATTGATGATCTTTTATGATTTAAATGTGTGGAAAGGGTATAAAATGGTCTAAATATGTTATCTTAATGATTTCATGTATCGGTTGGAGTTAAACTCGAGCAAAGGCTCATGATTGGTGTTTGAAGCCAAATCTGCATGCCAAGTGTTCGGTGAAATGCCACAATGAGTTCTTAATCATTGTTGGGTTGAATTGAATGATTAAATATAAATTGAATGTCTAAACATAACCCAAATATGTTATTTATAGCAATGGAATTAAATGGAAGCAAGTAGGAACTCATTTGAAGTTTTGAAGGCTTAATTTGGGTTTTGGTCATTTAAAACCCATTTGGAGTTCGTATGAAGTCCATGAAGCAATAAAATGCTATGTTATAGTATAATATGTTTGGAAAGTTTTCAATTGTGTTATTGAAGTGTTTGCATGAGTTGGGAAACACAAAGTATGTGCAAGAACTCAAATTGGTGTTTTAAGTCGAAACCGCACGCCAAGTGTTCGATGAAATGCCTCAATGAGTTCCTAATCATTGTTGGGTTGATTAAATGTTTGAATATATTATTAATGCCTAATAATAGCCTAAATATGTCAAATATTGCTATGGAGTTGATTAGAATTGATTACAAGCTCAATTGGAGCTTGGTATTGTCAGTTGGAGTTTTCAGTCATTTTTGGACTTGTTCGGAGTCCGTATGAGCTCCATGGGATCATGGAATGTTATGAAATCATTATATTATGTTTAGAGGTGTCTAAGGGACCTTAATATGCTATAAGTATTGTTGATAAAGTCCCTCCAAAGTTACAAAAATGTTTATGGAGGTTTTGGGAGTTTGATGCATTTTTTTGACTAAAAAATGAACAGGGAGCTGCCCAGTGGTGTGGTAGTGGTGTAACTAACCTCTTGATCGTGCCATGACCATATTTCTGGCCCAAAAAATGGATTCTGCTTGGTCGAGGGTCGATGCTTGGGTCTTATACGTTCATTACACCTCTAATTGAGTGTTTAAAGGTTTTAGGGCCTAGGATCGAGTTCGGAACTCCTAGGGCCTCATATGAACTTAGTACTTTCGGTTTGATAACCCAATACCCTTAGCATACTCTCAGGGGCTTATCTTGTGTTTGGGGGCTTACGTGTATGCATCATGAATGCTTCAAGGTGAATTGAGTTGAAAGGAGCTTGATTGCAAGCTTTGGCCATTCTCCGGGCTATTGTGGCTTTATTGGAAGGCTTTGGAATCTTCTAAACCAATCACTGTGAGTTCTAGGATTAATGTAGATGAATGATTACGTGTTAATTGTTGTTTATGCCTTTGTTGATAACCTGATATGTATCCATCCATAAAAAACATGTTATTTGAAAATGCATATTCATATGCTATATTGATGGATTCATTGTAGCCTTGTTGGACATGTTCCCTTGCATCATGAATTGGAAATGTATTGCCATGCTAGTTGACATAATTGTGGATTTGTTTGTCATGCATTTCATATGATATGTCTACTGCTTATCGGTATGGATTATAATGGTTGGAAGTTGGTAATTCATGTTGATGACCTCGTAGGTTGGACTACTCACTTTTGTGATTGATTAATAATAGTTCGGATATATGCATGACTCTTTAAATTGTACATTGGGTCGCCTGTGACAATCTAATTGATTATGATTTGGGCATAAAGGGCTATTTAACCAGTAGGTTTATTAGTAATGTCAAATGACCCCGATGATATGTTAGAACCATTATTGAAGAGTGGTTAGTAGAACCACATAGATGATTTCTTTAATTGGTCTTATGGACCATTATAGACTCTCATGATAATCTTGAGTCCCTAATTTGTTGCGGAATACGGTTTGGACCCCTTTGGATGTCCACGGATTATTCCCGGCCCCTTTGGATGCCGGATGCCGACGTACTTGAATTGTCAGAAGTCCCGACTTTGATAGGGACAACCTCGTACTTTGATAGAGGCAATACCACTCCCGACTTTGATATGAAACCCTAGACGACCATAAGGTATGTGGTATTTGGATTTGGATGAGATTATCTCATGTGAGGACGGCAACGGGCCGCCTGCGGGCGATGATTATTTGACACGTTGGGCCGTAAGCATTAGTTATATCCTAGTGGCGGTGTTGACTTCATGTGAGGACGGCAACGGGCCGCCTTCATGGCGATGATTATGACACGTTGGGCCGCAAACATGTTTGTCATTACCTTTAATTTGTGTCATTAGTAGTACGTACACTGGTAATGTAACGCGCCGACTTTGAATGGCGACTATGTAAAATCGTTACAACGTGCTACTATGACATTCGTTGGGATCCCCACTTCGGCTCGACTATGATGAGCAGTGTAGTGGATCCCAAGATTTGATTTGGTTCCCCACCTTGACTCGGCTAGGCCGGGCGGTGATAGTGGAACATAAAACAATGTTAATCGTCGGGAATGCTAATAGTCCTCGGTGAAATGAAGTGCAATGGTGTTATAGTTTAGAAAGCCAATAGCCCTCTGTGAGGTGAGGCATCTTGTTGTGAATCTTGATAAATCAATAATTGATGTGGGACACCGATAGTCCTCAACGAGGATGAGGTGAACCCATTCTAATTTGGCATTGGCCATCATTGGCCTTGTCGTTCTAGCCGATAGGAAATAAGTGTTGGATAGACATAATTATTGTGCAATTATTATTTAGGGAAAATGACATCAAATAGCTTTGAACTTTCGACTTTGTACACATTTATGTAGTGAACTCTTTTTTGTGCACATTTGGTAGTCAAAGTTTCAAAATTGTTCCAATTTGGTAGTTGGCATACCTGTTAATCGGTTGCTTCCGGTTTCGATGCCTATGTGGACAATTTTTTAATGACATGGCTACCGTTTTTATATTATACCTAGTTTTATCTATGTGACAACCCGTTTTTTAAAATCTCCCGGTTATAAACCCGGTTCATTTTGTTGGGTTTCCTATACACTTGCTAGGTTAAATTAAAACTTTGCAGAAAATTAAATAACCTAACTATGCAAGAATATAAAACCTTAAGGATCTAACCAAACAAGCTAAGCAACTAATTATTAAAATAAAGAGATGAATAAGAAAAACTAACCTTGAGAAAATTCGCAATTTTCTCCATGAAGAACGATTGCACGAACAGCCTCTGAAACGAGTAACAAGCATCTAAAGCAAGATCGCCTCTAGTTGTTCACACCCAATGAACAAAAGAAAAGATAATTATAACTTTTCTAAGCTCAGATCTCAGAGTCCCAAAACTGGTATCCCTTGTGATTGTTAGAGAACTTAGAATTGAATGAGCGAGGAATGAAGCAGGCAGGGGCTGCCTATTTATAGGTTTAGAAACCTACAAATTTTTTATCCCAAATCCATGTGGGATGGATTGGTGGCCGGCCCCCCTATTAGGGTTTAAGGGGTGCCCTGTTGACTATCAACGAATTGCAGTTTAGCTCCTGTACTTCCTCAATTAATTCTATTAGCTTCCGGTTAATTTATTAACTATTAATAAATTAACAAACTAACTCATTAATCAAATATAATCAATTATTTAGTTTCAAATTAATTTATTAAACATAATAAATTAACAAACTAATTAACATTATATATTTAAGTTAATCATCTTCTCTTTACAATTCATTGCATGCACCCAAAAAGGATCCAGCCTGATAACAATATGTTTACAAATAATTGTGACTAGCTTGGACACTAATTCCAACAGTCTCCCACTTGGACAAGTTGGCAACTATTTGTCTAAACACATTTTATTACCAGCCTTCCTAGCTACTCGATACAGTTGCCGATCTCTGAATCATATCAGAGCTAATCCTTTAGATAAAGGATCAATTATTCCTTCGTTCTCTGATATCGTATGAAACTAAGACATGGATTATAATCAATCTTTGGTTTCAAAATTATGTTTCTGATTTCCGATTAATATGACTATATGAGACTTATTAATTGAACACTTCAATTTTGTCTCGGTCGGGCCCGACACTCTAGAGTCAACGTTTAATCATTAGAGGGCCCATAGATATCGCTTTTCCATATAGGCAAAAGGAACGAATAAACTTCGCATACACAGCGCTAGCTAACTAATAACATCGTAACTAGATACATCTGTTATAACTGGCAGTTACGCACAACGTTTGAATGCACTAAGGTATGACGGACTAGAAAACCGCAACTTCAATGTATCTCCATCTGAAGAATAGAGGATATTATCATCTTGGAAATACTTATGATTTGATCCATGAAGTATCTTTCCAAGTGCGAGTTCCCTATACTTAAATCTCCATTAAGTACCCATGAATGTTGCAGCAATCTCCATGCTATGTCAAACTCTTGACAGTCTACTAACATTCCATGACAGTCTTTATTCAATACTAACTCCGGGTAGTACGAACGACTGAGGTATTTGAATAAAATTAATTACTCTGGGAGTTGGTTCTAAACATGCAAAAGGAAACACAACGATAAATTAATAGAAGATGGCAGCACTTTGCAAATAAATAAATCTCCATTATTTAATCACCAAATCCATTACAATTTCAAATCATTGTTACAATGTTTCAAATTCAAAACTAACTACTAAACTTTACATTATCTCGTAATCCTATGCTAACAGCATGACTACAGTGTTTCGGTTGAGAAAGTGGCTTTGTGAACGGATCATCTGGATTCTCCTCTGATCGCACTCTTTTCACAATCACATGTCCTTCTTCAACCTTGCTACGAACAAAGTGGTACTTCCGATCAATATGCTTAGACTTTCCATGATCCTTGGGTTCTTTAGTCAACGAAACAGCACTTTAGTTGTCACAGAATATTTCGATGGGGTCTTGAACCGTTGGGACAAATCCAAGATCTCCAATGAAATTCTTCAACCAGATGGCTTCCTTTGAGGCTTCTGAGGCCGCAATATATTCCGACTCGCAGGTAGAGTCTGCCACGGTTTCCTGCTTCGAACTCTTCCACGTCACGGCTCCCCCGTTCAATAAGAACACCCAACCAAATTGTGATCGACAGTCATCTCTATCCGTTTGGAAACTCGCATAGCAATAACCGGTTACTTTGAGTTCATCCTATCCACCGTAAACCAAGAACCTGTCTTTAGTATTTCTTAAATACTTAAGAATATTCTTGACCGCCGTCCAATGACCTTCACCAGGGTCTTGCTGATGTCGACTCACCATGCTTAAAGCAAATGAGACATCAGGCCTCGTACATGTCATGGCATACATTATAGATCCTATGGCCGAAGCATATGGAACTCGACTCATTCTGTCTCGTTCCTCCTGTGTCTTCGGGCTCATGTCTTTACTAATCTTTATTCCATGAGAAAAGGGAAGGTTCCCCTTCTTAGACTTCTCCATACTGAACCTTTTCAGTATTTTGTCCAAGTACGTATCCTGGCTTAGTCCTATTAGACGTCTCGTTCTATCTCTATAAATCTTTATACCCAGAATAAAAGCTGCATCTCCTAGATCCTTCATAGCGAAACATCTTCCCAACCAATCTTTTACACTCTGTAATGTTGGGATGTCGTTTCCTATAAGTAATATGACATCGACATATAATACCAGGAAGACTACAGTGCTCCCCCGCTCCCACTGACCTTGACATATATGCAGGACTCATCTTCGCTTCTAGAAAATCCAAACTCTATGATTCTCTCATGAAAGCAAAGATTCCAGCTTCGAGAAACTTGCTTAAGTCCATAAATGGACTTCTGAAGCTTACACACTTTCGTAGGATACTTGGTGTCTACAAAACCTTCAGGTTGTGTCATAAACACATCCTCTGTCAATTTCCCGTTAAGGAAAGCGGTTTTGACATCCATCTGCCAGATTTCATAGTCATGAAACGCAGCTATGGTCAGAACTATCCTTATGGATTTCATCTTAGCTACCGGTGAAAAGGATTCCTCATAGTCAATCCCGTAGGTTTGAGTATAGCCCTTTACCACCAGCCTAGCTTTGTAAGTGTGTACTTTCCCATTCATATCCGTTTTCTTCTTGAATATCCACTTACAACCCACCGTCTTTAGACCGGGTGTGGGATCAATCAAGTTCCAAACTTGGTTGCCATACATTGATTCAATTTCGCTATCCATAGCTTCCTTCCATTTGGCTGCCTCAGGGCCTGCCATCGCTTCCCGGTAGTTAGCTGGTTCATCTAAGTCGACTAGTGTATTATCACTAATCATATCATCCTGTTCAATATGGAAACCATAGTAGAACTCAGGAGGATTGCTAACTCTACCGGATCTGCGCAAAGGTAAGGATATGTCATTGGGTTCAACAGGCATCTCAGCCTCATGTTGATGGTCAGTGTTTGCAGTTGGTTCTTCATCGGTAGTATCTTGAATCTCATCAAGATCGATCTTACTCCCACTGTCCTCTTTAGATATTATCTCCTTCTCGAGGAACACTCCTCTTCGAGATACAAACACTACGTTTTCACGTGGTTTGTAAAATAGATATCCAAACGACTCTTGTGGGTATCCAACGAATAGACACTTTTCAGATCTTTGACTGAGTTTGTCAGAGGTCTCTCGTCCAACGAAGACTTCACAACCCCAGATCTTGATGTGACCAAGGGAAGGATGCTTTCCCTTCCACATCTCGTAAGGTGTCTTTGAAACTTTCTTGGTGGGTACTAGATTTAGAATATGTGCAGCAGTTTCTAATGCATAACCCCAGAAACTTACTGGAAGTGTTGCTCGACTCATCATAGATCGGACCATGTCTAACAAGGTCCTGTTTCTCCTCTCCGCAACTCCGTTGAGTTGTGGTGTTCTAGGAGGTGTTAACTGGGAAACTATTCCACAGCTTCTAAGATGATCGAGAAACTCGATACTAAGGTACTCTCCTCCCCTGTCGGAGCGGAGAACCTTTATCTTTTTGCCCAGTTGATTCTCTACTTCACTTTGATATCTTTTGAATGTCTCAGAAGTGTCGGACTTATGTTTAATTAAATAAACATATCCAAATCTACTATAGTCATCTGTAAAGGTGACATAGTACCGATTTTCCCCTTTTGTAGCACATCGGAATGGCCCACATACATCTGTGTGGACCAAATCCAATAGTCCTTCACCTCTTTCACACATTCCTGTGAATGGTGATTTTGTCATCTTGCCCAGTAAACAGGATTCGCATACATCATCCGATTTTAGGTCGAATGATTCCAACACTCCATCCTTTTGGAGTTGGGCGATGCGTTTCTTGTTAATGTGCCCAAGGCGACAGTGCCACAATTTGGACTTATCAATTTCGTTAGAATCAATATTAAATAATAGGTTGTTATCACACTCAACAGTTTCATATATGCCATTATAAGGACAAGCTTTGAATATAAAAACATCATTCAAATAAACCAAAATACTTCCATTATTATTATCAAAGCTGAAATTGTATCCATCCTTATACAAGGCAAACAAAGAAATGATGTTCCGATTCATATCGGGTGAATAACAGCAATTATTTAAGCTAATCTCTACTCCTGATCTAAGCACGAGCTGGAACCTTCCGACTTTCTTCACAGGCGTGATCTTTCGATTCCTCATGATTAGGTTCAGCTCCCCATGCTTCAAGCTTCTACTTTCCCTTAGTCCCTGCAATACAGAGCAAATGTGAGTACCACATCCTGTATCAAGAACCCATGAATTAGAGATAGAAGTGTTATGGAGTTCGATCATGAACATACCTGAGGTGCTGGCCTTTTCGACTTTGCCGTCTTTAAGGTCCTTCAGATATGATGGGCGTCTTCGCTTCCAGTGCCCCTTGCCATTGCAGTAAAAGCATACTGCTTCCTTCGGATCTTTAGTAGGCACAATACCGGACTCCATTTTCCCTTGACACCTTTTCTTGGACTTTCCTTTTGGGGTCTTCCAGGATGACTTCCGTTTCTTTGAGGCCTTACCGACAGTAAGCACAGGGGCCACAGGGGTCTCATCTTTCTTGATGCCCTGTTCAGCGGTTCGGAGCAGATTATGCAGTTCCATAATTGACGTCTCCTTCTGATTCATGTTCATCTGATTGGAGAGTACGAACTGATTATAGATGGTGGGCAGTCCAGAAAGAATGATATTGGTGGAGAACTCAGAGTCAAACACCATATTGAGAGCCTCCAGCCGGTCGAAGTACCCCTTCATGTTAGACATTTAATTTCGATCATAGGGAGTTGTTTTGTAATAATTATTTACTTAGTAGTTAGTCTTGTATTTATTTCCTTGTAATTTATTTCATTGTAAAAGTCTAGGGGCCAAAGTTGTCATTGCTTCAAAGTTAATTAATTGAAGCTACTTATAGCTCCTAGGGTTTCTTTTGTTAAACAGGGTTGAAAATATATTGAATACACTATTGCAGCCGCCACTTTTTCTCTCTCAATATTCTCTTTGTCTTCTTCATTATTACCCCATTATTGAGCTTGTTTCTTCTTGGGTATTGTGAAAGAATCATCAAAGGTGCTGAATCATTTACGGGAATAGCATTTACAATTGGTATCAGAGCCCAAAAGGTGGATTTCAACTGAATATTACGGATTCTGCTGGGTTTTTTCTTGTGTTCTTCGTGTTCTTCATTCTCCATTCGGTTAGATCTTCTTTTTCTCTGTTTTTACGTGTTTCTTGTGTTCTTATAGTCTTATAATCATCACAATATCTTCATATACTGATTTCCAGCTCATTTAGTTCCATATTTCCATCAAAATCATCTAGATTCGGAGTTTTAAAAATTTTTAAAATATGGGTTTTTCGTGGGTTTTTTAGCTTGTTCTTTACTGATTTTAAGTGTTTTGAGTTATTTTAAGTCACCAAAAGTGTTTAAAATAGTTTATCAATCACTTAGAAATTTTTTTTTAGGCTCTACAACTGCTAAAATCGACTTCTGCTCTGTTCTGCCTTAGAAAATTGCTAAAACCTGCTGTAATTCGGACCTGTTACTGTAGCAATTCGGACCCTTTAAGATCCCAATTCGGACCAAATAGCATCCTAGTTCGGACCTCACTTCGGTCCACTTCGGACCAACCTTAGGTGAATTTCGGACCTCCCACTGCCTATTTCGGACCCTACTTCGGTCCAATCCGAACTTCGGACCATCCGAAGTTCAGATCAGGCATTCCCATTTTCCCATTTTGGACTCGTGTTTAAATTATTAAGTTTCAAATTCGGACCATATCCATTTCGGACCACCCGAACTCGGACCATCCGAATTCGGTCCCCTACCTGGACACTTTCCAAGACCCTGTCCACTGTTCACCCGAATTCGGACCATCCGAATTCGGTTCCCACACTTCATCCGAACCGCAACCTGTTCATCTGAAGTTTCCCATCCGAAGTCATACTGTTCATCCAAATCCGGTTCCTCCGAATTCGGTCCTTCAGACTTCGCCCCCATCCGAAATAGGCCTTCATCCGAAATCAAAGCCCATCCGAGTTAGGTCTTCATCCGAATTAGGTCTCCATCCGAAATATCAGCCCATCCGAATTTGATCTTTTTCCATCCGAATTACCCTTCATCCGAATTATTGTTCATCCGAAATCAGTCCATTCGACATACCATTCCATCCGAAATCAGTGTCTTATCCGAAATAGCACCATCCACAGTGCTATTCTTCTTAAGTCCAGCCCATCCGTGTCCAGTTTCCACCTTTAAGATCTTATCTCTTTCATCAGCACTACATCTCATGTCTCGCGAAGCTCTCGTACTCGGATCGGAGAACAGACCACCTGTTCTCTATCCCGATGAGTATGAACAATGGAAATTCCAGTTCCTCAAATTCGTTGGAATGCAACCTCTTGGGAACTTAATGCTTCAATCAATCTCCGAGGGTCCCGTCATTTATTATTTAGAAATAGCAGCCAGACCTGAGGCTGACCCCCCAGACTTAGCCTCTAAGGTTGAACGAGAACTGGTCAATGACGCCGAGAGAGACAGACAGCATGCCGATAAGAGGGCAGAATACTTAATCTATCAGGCCCTCCCCACTGATATTCTGGTTGGCGTAGACAGCAAATGTCTGCCAAGGACATGTGGGACGAATTAGAAGTCCAGATGCTGGGGGCAGATCTCGATGATCGTGCCAAGATTGAGGAGGCGAAGGCTAAGTTTACAGAATTCCGAGCCAAAGATAGGGAATCTCTGCAAGCTACGTTTACTAGGTTTTGTGCGGTCCTAAATGAATTGAATAAACTGCACATCAAGAAGGACAGGGATGACATCAATATCCAGTTCTTTGCAGCCCTAGCCCCCGAGTGGCAGCTTGCTTGTCGGGCCACGAAACGAGTCCTGAACATTCCTGAGGTATCCATCAACGTCGTCTTTAAGGAGCTAAAGAAGTATCAAGGGGATGTGAATCAACAAAAGCTGATGGCGAATCAATTGGCCTCTCTACTGCTATCAGCCAACACCGGATTGAAACCCAATGATTCACTTGCCTTGATCACCAACACGAATATTCCGACACCATCCTTTGCTCCAGGTTCATCATCATCGCAGTGCTGGTATGCCCCACGTCAGGTATTTGATGAGGAAGAGGCCACAATACAGGAACAGATAGCCTTGTGGACCAACCGTCTCCAACAACGATGGTTTTCCACCAAGACTAACAATAAGCTCCGTTATGACCCCGGTCCACGGAGGTACTCAGATGATCGAAGGGATGAACGACGCGATGATTATCGCAGGGACGATTACCAGAGGGATGATCAGGATGACCGCAGGTATGACGATAGACGCGACTATCGAGATAATCGCCATTATGAAAGGCGAGATGATAGGCGCGATGATCGAAGGGACGACAGGCAAGATTATGATAGGCGAGACGATCGAAGGGATGATCGTAGGGACGACCGTCGAGATGACAGGAGAGAGCCTGAGAGGAGAGAAAGAAGGAGAGATGACAGCAGAGAGCATCGCCGCGCCGACAAGAGGCCGGCGGAGAGGAAAGATGATCGGCCGCGAGCAGACGAACCGAAACCCGCTGACGAACGTCTCTGTTACAAGTGTGGTAAACCGGGCCACTTTGCGCGGGAATGCAAGAATAACTTTGACAGGGACGTCGGCTATTATGAGCGAAAGCTTGAGGCCGCAAAGAAAAGAAGCGATGTGTTGGCCCTCGTCGCCCAGGAAGACTACTGGGATGCTGAAGACACGAACGAGGAGGATGACAAGGGCAACAACTGTTACATGGTTGATCGTATTGGGTTGGAGCATTGTGCCGTTTCCACTGCTGAAACATCAGATCATGCTGCTGAGGGGGAGACATTGAAAGATCTACCAGCATGTCTGATGACCACAACCAACGATCCCGAATGCTCTACATCCGGTTCTGAGACAAATGAGGTATATTCCTGTTACATTCCTGCACATGTAAATAATTTATTTGTAGATAATGAATGTACACTGCACACACATATTCTTGATCTTCAAGCTAGATTAAATACTGAAACTGCAAAGTGTGTACAGGCTGAACATCAAGCTCAAACTTTAAAAGAGTCGTCTGAATTATATCATTCAAAGTGGTTAACTAATCACAATGTTATAAAACAGATGTTAATAGAAAAAGTAGATGTTCAGGACAGGAATATATATCTTGAATCTTGCATGGAAACATTATCAAAAGAAAAACTCTCATTAAAAGAAGAAATTTTTGTACTTACAAAACAGTTAGATGCGGTAAATATGAAAAATATAGACAGTTTAGAAAAATATAAAATGATTGAAGAAGAAAGGATAAGTTTGTACTCACGAATAAAGACCCTTGACGATGCATTTTTAAAAAGGGGTCAAACAGAACAAACTATCCACTTAAATCAGCCCAAAGAAACTAGGTTTTACCATTTTAAACAAGGAATCAGTTTTAAAAATCCTAAATATTTGGAAAAAGCATAAAATGTTTTACCTTTATTTTATGACATGAATTATATGGGAGCCGGTCTTAAATCTTTCTTTTTTGAGTCATTAAAAGAAGTTTTAAACCAAGAAAATGAGAAATGTGTTGCTCACAAAGAAAAAAAAATTTCTTTTCAATATGAAGAACTTAACGAGAGTTATTCTTCTAGAGTACCCACTTTAGAGGAAGACTTCTTGTCAACTTATTCAGAAGCTGAATTGAAAACAGAAACCGTAAAATCAACTCCTCAACTTTATATTCCTGCGAAAGTTCTTCAACAACAAATCATTGTTTTAGAAAAGGAATTGAAGTCGTCTCAAAAGAAAGCTCTTGATCTTCAAGATGCTCTTCTTAAGAGCGAAGAAGAATTGGTAAATCAATCTTTTCAACAATCTGTGGAAGTAACTGTCTACAGAGAAAATTTTGAAATGGTTTCACAAATATTGAAAGATTTTTCAAAAGAACAAACAGTTTCTCATTCCACTAAAATTCCATATGTGTCATCAAATAAAGGTAAGGCCAAAGCTGAAACTTCTATAGTCATTTATAAAGGTGAGTGTTCAAAACCTTTTAAAAATGAGGTTTCTAAAAAGACTCAGATCAAATCCAAGTCTTTTAAGAAACCCACTCACCAACAAAAAGAAAATTCTGTCAAGTCTAAATCTTCCATGCTTACTGACTCTAATCGTTTTGTTCCTACAGATCATATAAGAAGAGTTCCAAAAACCACCATGCTGGATTTTACGAGTTTTTTTGTGAAGAAGGTTGTAATGCCAAATGAATTTGTTACTAGAGATAGGATGTCTGTAATCTCTAAAGACAATTTGTGTAACAATGTGTGTGACAATCCATGTAATGATGTACCGAATTCTGTTGTTCCTTTAAAGTACTCTTTCAGTGAATTATTTAATCTATGTCCAACTCGTTATAGACGACAGGTTCCTGAAATGAATGCTTTCGTGCCATATCCTATTAAACGAATTCGGAAAAAGAAAACAAAAAATGTTGCATCATCGGCCTTAAATAAAATTGAGACTTGTCCGTTGCCAAGGCCCAAAACCAAAGCAACGGTCAAAAAGGTCTCAAAAAGACAAAACCCAAAGGCAATTTCAGCGCCTAAGGTTCCAAAGCCCAATAAATCCAATCTTCAATGGATTCCAATGGGTTATGCATCCGGACCACACACAAATGCTAAATGGGTTCCTAAAACTGTACACGTGCCATATAAATCTGGAACTCCTAACAAAAAGGGACCCATACTGAGGTGGGTACCCAAAGTTGTGCGATCTTTGTGCAGATGGTTCTTGGTTACTTCTGATCAAGACCCGTTCTTCAATGAAATGGCTTCTAGTTACCATAGACTAGGACCCGTTCTTTTTCTTGTCGGTTGTGCTTAAACCGACACGTTTGGCTTCTGTGCACACAGCCCAGGACCCGGTCTTAATTCATCATGTTTTCTGAACATCTCGGTTCAGAACACGGTTTGATTGTGAATAAAAAATGGATGTGTTTGAATGCATATAGATTTTCATTGTATGAATTTATTTGTTTTTCAGGCCAAGTCCATTTGGTATATGGATTCGGGTTGCTCCAAGCATATGACGGGAAGAAGAGAATTGTTGTCCAACGTAGTTGAACAGTATTGCGGAACTGTAAAATTCGGGAACGACCATCAAGCTCACATCAAAGGATATGGGGACTTAGTTCTAAATAATCTGGTCATCAAGGACGTTGACTATGTTGAGGGGTTATCGCATAATCTTTTTAGCATAGGACAACTCTGTGACAAAGGACTAGAGGTAACTTTTAGAGCTAAGAACTGCAGTGTAAAGAGTATGGATGGAAAAGAAATCCTAACAGGTTCCCGAAACTCTAACCTCTACACCATTGACGTAGCCAAGCTAATAGTGAAGGATAACATTTGCTTATTATCAAAAGCCTCGTCAAAAGACTCTTGGTTGTGGCATCGAAGATTATCCCATTTGAACTTTGATAATATCAACAAGCTAGCTGCGAAACAATTGGTTAAAGGTCTACCTGAATTGCGCTATGAAAAGGACCATTTGTGTGGAGCTTGTGAGAAAGGAAAGATGAAACGATCATCTCACAAACCAAAGCCCGAACCATCAACAAAAAGAGTATTGGAGTTACTTCACCTGGATTTATGCGGACCGATGAGGACTCAAAGCATAAACGGGAAACGATATGTGTTGGTTATCGTTGATGACTATTCACGATATACCTGGGTCAGGTTCTTGCGTTTCAAGGACGAGAGAGCTCAAGAAACCATAGATTTAATCAAGAGTGTCGAGACCCAACAGCAGCTGTCAGTGCAATCAATCAGATCAGATAACGGCACGGAGTTCAAGAACTCGGTAGTGGAGGGCTTCCTTCGATCCAAAGGTATTCAGCATCAATACTCTGCTACTCGAACACCTCAACAAAATGGGGTCGTGGAAAGGCGTAACTGTACGCTTGTGGAAGCCGCTCGTACAATGCTCACATACTCGAAGCTACCTCCGTTCTTGTGGGCCGAAGCCGTATCAACAGCATGCTATACACAAAATCGCTCCATTATCCATAAGCGCTTTAACAAAACTCCTTACCAACTCTTTTTGAATAAAGTACCATTTATCAAGTACTTACGTGTATTTGGTTGCAGGTGTTATGTGCTGAATGACAAAGACAACCTCGGGAAGTTTAACGAAAAGGCGGATGAAGCGATCTTCATTGGATATTCATCCAACTCGAAGGCGTATCGCACATTCAATACCCGAACCAGAACAGTCAATGAAAGTGTGCATGTCACATTTGATGAGTTGGCTGAACTGGCACCCGAAGTTGATCAATCAGGACCTCGCATTACTCAAATGCCTGGAGACTCTTCTAATAATCCCAATTCTTTTTCTTCTTCTGATTTAGTAAATTTGTTTGATCCTTTTTATGTTGAACTTTCGGTCCTAACGCTAGTGTGTCTAATGTTGTCAATAATGTAGGTGATCCTTCCAGTTCAACTGCGCCACAAAGTTTCTCCGCTCCATCTTCATCAACATACCCTCATCCATCTACATCATCCACCGACACATCCGCAGTTGAATCTACTCCTATAATACCCTCACATATAATACCAACAATCCTTCCTTCACCTGAACACTCGGGAATCGAACCGGAACCAGTGGTACCATCATTCGAAACCATTGACCATGAATCCTCATCCATCCCCACATTAACCACTGAGGTTCCATCCCGAGCACCCCTTCCACACGAGATTAAATGGATCCGAAGTCACCCAATAGATCAAATCATTGGTGATGTGACAACAGGAGTCCAAACTCGCAGGGCGTCTGCTAATGAATGCCTCTTCGCATCGTTCCTTAGTATGATAGAGCCCGTTCGTGTGGATGAAGCCCTGACAAATCCAGATTGGATAGTTGCAATGCAAAAGGAACTCAACCAGTTTGAACAGCTAAGAGTATGGCGGTTAGTTCCCAAACCAAAGGACCGTACAGTGATCGGAACAAAGTGGATCTTTAAGAACAAACGAGATGAGAACGGCATTGTGATAAGGAATAAAGCAAGACTTGTTGCCAAAGGCTACCGACAACAAGAAGGGATAGATTATGACGAGACCTTCGCTCTAGTTGCACGGATCGAAGCAATCAGAATCTTTTTGGCGTACGCGGCACACAAAGATTTCAAAGTGTACCAAATGGACGTCAAGACTGCCTTTCTAAACGGTGAACTTAACGAGGAGGTGTATGTTGAACAACCACAAGGCTTTGTTGACGCACATAAACCTGACCATGTTTATGTGCTAGATAAAGCCCTCTATGGTTTAAAACAAGCACCTCGAGCATGGTATGATAGTCTTTCCAATTTCCTTATTTCTGCCGGTTTCTATAAAGGTGTGGTGGACACAACTCTGTTCACTAAGAGGGAAGGCCCACATATAATGCTAGTACAAATATATGTCGACGACATTATATTCGGATCTACTGACAGTAATTTTTGTAAGGATTTTTCAGCCCTAATGGAGTCCAGGTTCGAGATGAGTATGATGGGGGAAATGAACTTTTTCCTCGGATTACAAGTCAAACAACTTGAGGATGGGATTTTTGTGAACCAGTCGAAATATACTCTTGACATTCTCAAGAAGTATAAGTTAGACTCTTGCACGAGTATCGCAACTCCCATGGCCTCCAACTGTATGTTAGACACCGATCCTTCTGGGAAAAGTGTTGATAATACAACTTACAGAGAGATGATAGGATCCTTACTATACTTGACTGCTAGTAGGCCGGATATAATGTTTTCAACATGTCTTTGTGCTAGATTTCAGGCCGACCCAAAAGAATCACACCTAACTGCGGTAAAACGCATTTTTTGTTATCTTAAGGGTACACCCAAACTTGGTCTATGGTATCCAAAGGGAACCGATTTCGATCTTACCGCTTTTTCAGATGCTGATTCTGCAGGTTGTAGGGTTGACAGAAAAAGCACGTCGGGAGGAATACAGTTTTTAGGAGATAGACCGGTGAGTTGGTCTTCCAAAAAGCAGAACTGTGTTTCCACATCCACAGCTGAGGCTGAGTATGTAGCAGCTGCAAGCTGTTGCTCTCAAGTGCTGTGGATGAGAACACAATTACGCGATTATGGATTCTCACTCACCAATATCCCAATCTACTGTGATTCTCGAAGTGCGATTGCCATCTCTTGCAATCCCGTGCAGCACTCTCGAACAAAACACATAGATATCGGGTATCATTTTATAAAGATCACGTAGAAAAGGGAGCCATTGAGTTGTATTTTGTTGGCACGGAATATCAACTTGCGGATATATTCACTAAAGCTTTGGACGAACCTTGTTTTCAGTTTTTAGTATCCCATATCGGCATGTTGAATCCGCCTTCCAATTAAATATCAGATATTGTCTTAAATAATTCTATTTCAATCTATCGTGATTGAAATTCCTTTATTTTAGAAAATGTCTGTTATTCAAATTTAGGGATCATGTCACAAAATTGAAACTCAATATTTCCTTATCTGTGTACATTTTTAATAATTAATGATCCTGACAAATTGCTATGTGAATTGTTCATCACGGAGTGGGACGCAAACAATATCCAGGTTTATCTGTATTTTTAAGGCCAAAAAGGGTTGACGAGCTTTATCCGAAAAACAAAGGGAAAAGAACCGGTATTTATTTGAGGGAGAGTATAATTAGGATTTTAATTGTTATAATTCTTTGTTCGTTTTTAATTTCTTGTAGTTAAATTTTAAATTTTAGGTTGGTTATACTTTAATTTAATTTTAAGTTTTATTTAATACGTCAGAAAATCCCAAAAAGATTTTAAGTGTTCGAATTTATCAAAAATAAAAGATAAAAAATAAATAAATAAATAAATAAATAATAAAAAAAATATATTTTTATTTATCTTATTTTGGTTTGGTTTAGTTTTTATCTTCTCTTAGATTCTAAAAGAAAATACCAAAAATATTTTTTGTTGCTTGTTTGTTATAAAGAAAACTACAAAAAGATTTAATAAATATGGGCCAATTTTTATTAAAAATCTTGTTTCTTTCTATTTTCTAAAGGCCCATTTCTTTTTTCTTTTGTGTGCATTGGTGAAAAAAAAAAACCGACGGCCCACTTACTTCTTGGGCGCGGATCTCCCTTGACCCGACCCGACCCGCACGCCCATAAATGGGCGGGTCAACGGTCAACATTTCATTTCTTCATCTTCAAGCTTTTCTTCTCACTTCTTCTTCTTCCTTCGTCGACTGCCCACCGCCCCATCCTCCATTGCAACCGATTTCAAGCTTTTTGATCATCGATTTTCCTCGTTTTTCTTCCTGCATTAACCTTCGGCATCATCAGGATGATGGAACCCACAGTTAATCTTACCATACCCCATCCCCCCATCCCAAATAATAACGCCCAACTCCCAGAACAATCAATCCTCCCCAACGCCGAGTTTGTCGAGTTTATCCCACACAACTGGCAGCTCGACGTTTCCATCCTAACCAAGGAACCCCAAACCCTCGCATTTGACATCCTCACTTGCCACCCCATCTATTACGCCTTATCCACCGCAATTGCTGTTCCCCAGATTTACCTTCAACAATTGTGGAACAGGTTGCAATACTTCCCTGACACCGAACCCCATTTTACCTCCACCATCGACTGTGTACCAGTCAAACTGACCATACCCGCCATACGCCATATCATTCACCTACCCGCCGAATTCTACCTACCTTCCCGCGATCATTTTGACCCCAACCCATCCATCAGGGAAACCTTAGCTGAAATCCAAACACTGGGTTATGATGGCCCTCTTTCCAAACCCTCAAATTTCCGCACCAAAAATCTTCAATCTCACTGGCGGATCCTTTTGATGTAATCAACAAGTGCTTCACCGCGAAGCACTCCGTCCACGACTCCGCCTCGGCTCAGGTACTAACCATGTTCACCGGCTTTGCCTTTGACCGACATGTGGATTATGCTGCTTTCCTCTTCGAGGAATTAAGACGAGTCCACGTGGAGAGGGGAACAAAGAAAGGAAGAAAATACATACCTCTACAGCGGTTTCTGCAGCTCATCATCCAGTATGCCATGGACAATGATGACGATATCCACGAACGTCCAGAGGCAGACGTCTACCCAACTGTGGCAATTCAAAAGCTAACTCTGCCAAAGGGGGCCCCTACAGTGCCAATAATGACAATTCAACTATCTCTGCTACTGAAGGCAAGGGGGTTGGAACGGGTTAGGGCATATATTCAAGAGTGTTATCCGGATGAGTCTCAGTCAGAACCGACTGAGACTAACCAATCCGAAGGTGAGGCGAGCATGAGTGAGGATGAGGGAGCTCAGGAGGAAGTTTAACAATCTGTGGGTATAGGTGAGAGGGAGCATGTGTTGGTGAGCGAGGGAGCAGGTGGTGAGGCAGCAGAGACGGCAGATTCAGAAAGAACCGTCTCTGTCGTGCGAGCGATAAGTATGCAGTCTGAGGGTGAACTAAGCCCAATCAGCCGGACTCCCCATCATAAGACCGTTAGTCCAACGGTCGAAATAACCACCACCACCCACTTGGTTTCCCCTCAAAGGGAGACCAGTTCATTCCACGGGAATATCACACATACACCATCGCCCTCTCATTCGGAGAGTGGCGGTGTTGAAAGAGGTCACACTCCTCCCCATGTGACCGCAATTCCTTCCTTCACAATTCCTTCCCCCCACAAAGTCACAACGCACGATGCCTCCGTGGCATCCCCAAGAGCTGCCTTCGTGGCAGCTCCTCAAACTTCCGGATCTGAGCGTCCTATACAGGAGCCAGAAATGACGGAAGGAAGATCGGGAGTGGCTCAATCAATGCCATCCACCTCCGGCCATCTCCCTATCAACTTGGAGATGTTAACGGCAGCTCTACGTGCTGCCGGAGTGATTACCCGGGCTGACCTGGACGCCTAAAAGGAAGCTGCCGAAGAACGTCATATCGCCCTTCTTTCACTTATAAAGGGTAAGGGTGTCGCTTCCGAAGCTGGCCCTCCACCAGGATCCCATTCAGTTCAAAACCAGATCGCGGAACTATCGGACAAGATCGATGCACTTACACGCCTAATTCTGCAAGTCCATGAGCAGATTAATTCAAGAATGGACCGCCTTGAGTCGGCAGTAATCGAACTCCAGTGCCGTCCTCAGGCAGAGGCTCCAAAAAGAAAGCATGACGATCGGGACGACCCTGACCCTCATGAGGGGGAGAAAAGGCAGAAAGTTCAGCATTAGGAACCCATGATGTTAATAGGGGGAGCAGAGACCACCGAAGGGACAGAGTTTCAGGGGTCAGGGGAACAGAGGCAGGAGGCTCAGGAATTCTTAATGATAGAAGACGAACCCATGTTCGAGGGTCCAGCTCCACTGGATCCGATGACAGCTATGGTAGAATTCGAGGAAGCTCATGAGAAAGTTGAAATCATATTGGTATCTGATTCAGATTCCGATATTGACGACAGCGAACCCTTAATAATTCCTAAGCCTGAACCCGAATCTCCAACGAAAAAATCTTCATCCTCTTCCTTTGACGTCCTAAACTCACCACCACCAGCCCCTCAAGAAGAAATCCTTTCATCTATTCAAGCTCCCCAGTCACTCAAAGAATCCCATATTGTCCTAAGCCCTCCAAGATCCCCAAGCCCTCCTCCAGTCCAACAAACCGAACATTCAGGTCCTTCCCAAACCAAAAGGGTCGATTGCTTTGATGAAACTCCAGAAGGACCTGGTGTGTATAGGAAAGATGACATATTCTGGGTAGGTCAATATACAAAAGGTGACGTCCAGAAACTGCCTCAAGAAGAAAAGGACAAACTTCGACAAGAACGGCAGGGGACTATCATAAAGCTTCTTGAAGCTAAAAGGTCTGAAATCGAAGAACCCGCCGTTCAGGGCCTAAAAGAATTCCCACAGAAGTTTCCCCCGGAGCAGTTTCAGAACCCGTACTTAGAAGAGAGATTCAAAATGGTATCAGAAAGAAGCCTGGATCCTTCAGCAGATGCCTACTTATGGAACTTACAAATGTAACCAAAGCTGAACAGGCCGAATACTATCAACTAATGCTCCGGGAAAGAAGGTCAAAGGTCTCGAAATCGAAGATAAAAAAACTCCGAACCATAACAATGTGCAAAAGAGCCAAAGTCTACTATCCTTCCTTTCAAGTAGAAATAGAAGATGGCACGGCTGATGAAATCTTCGAGAATGACCTAGACTTCATAAGGGCCGACGACGTTGAGTTTCTACACAACTGCTTAAAAAATCGCATCAAAAAACGTCTGTCCCACATGACTGCTGTAGGTGACCTAGTTCGAAGCATGAACCGCCGCTCGATCATTATGTGCCTCAGAGACTTCCAGATGGCGATCGAGAGCGCGTTGGTTAAAGTGGGCCTACGAGCACCAGAACCGGATAGCTTCCTACTAGCCCATCATCCGGCTTACAGAGTTCTACTCTCTGGAGACCCGGGTGTCATTTTTGTCAATTACAAGGGCTATAAAAGGTACATGCGCTTTGAGGATCTTCCAAGCTACTCTGATTGGTTCGAGCTGCTCTAACATAGAAAGTACAAGATTTTGATGCTCAACCAGATCCTGAACAAAGATGCTCTCCAAAGGAGATACAGGATACCCTCAGCGGCATTGACCTCCTAAACGAACGGCTACATATGAGACAAGTGACCAGACGCTTCGACGTCATCCTTGGACTCCGAGAATCTACAGATCATGCCAGAGTTCCAGGACCTCCTAAATGATCGAAAAGGGGGAGATTGTTAGACATTTAATTTCGATCATAGGGAATTGTTTTGTAATAATTATTTACTTAGTAGTTAGTCTTGTATTTATTTCCTTGTAATTTATTTCATTGTAAAAGTCTAGGGGCCAAAGTTGTCATTGCTTCAAAGTTAATTAATTGAAGCTACTTATAGCTCCTAGGGTTTCTTTTGTTAAACACGGTTGAAAATATATTGAATACACTATTGCAGCCGCCACTTTTTCTCTCTCAATATTCTCTTTGTCTTCTTCATTATTACCCCATTATTGAGCTTGTTTCTTCTTGGGTATTGTGAAAGAATCATTAAAGGTGTTGAATCATTTACGGGAATAGCATTTACACTTCATCTCAAGGACGAAAGTGCAAATAGATGTTCCAGGTTTTGGTTTGCAGGCCATGAGGGATCTTACCACATCAAGGCGCTCTTTCTCGCCTTAGCCTCGAACATCTTTCGCAGCTGCTGATTCATCTCAAAGGCCCATGTATTCTCGAAGGCTTTAGCAAGCTCAGGAACCATGGATGACGCCATGATGCAGGACACTTTGTTTGCATCATCGTAATGTTTTTGGTGTGCGTCCATTTCCTCCTGGGTGGGATTCTTATTCAGTGTGGGAATTTGTTCATCGAGAACATACTCCTTGTTCTCGTACCTCAGCGTAAACCTGAGGTTTCTCATCCAGTCCACATAGTTCGGACCGGATAGTTTTTCCCTACCCAGAACGGAAAGGAGTGAGAAGTTGGATGCGTGGTTGGGAGCAGGAGTGGGAGTACCAGTAGAAGTAGACATCTGTGAGATAAAGTTTTAGTTAGTTTGAAGTATTCCTTAAACAATTTACTCAATTTGAATTAAGGCTAGGATCCATATTTTCGATTCGTTTTATGAAAAGGGTCGCCGTAATCACGCCACGAATTTATTTTAGGTGGACAAACTCTTGTCGATTTCAATCTCTATGAAATTCCTAGATCTTTGAGATTCATTGAATCTTATAAATGGCATGTTAATCTCGGTTATGCTCAACTACTATCCGTGACTGGGTTGCCGAGGATCACGGACAAGATGGTGAATCTAACCATGCAAAACTGCGTAAGACCCGGCACGGATCAGTCCGGGAATCGCGAGTCCTACATCACCTCCTAATATGTCTCTCATTAGTGTGCCGGTCAATACACACGCTCCACTAACAGTGCATATAGGAGATGTGCATTTTTCATGGATTTGCATACTAATTCACTTTTGATATATCTAAAACGGGATTTTCGTTTTAGTACTTTAGATTATACTTTTAATCTGGACATCATCCTATCAAAAGTCCTCGGTAGCTCCATTGAACGCACAGCGAAGCGGAGGAGGTAGGTCAGCGCGAAGCTGTTAAAAACCTACTCCTTTAGGGAAGCAGAGCGACCCGCCTTATACCTCGTTTATAGTTTGTTCACTATGGGTGAGTCGATTTATCAATTGACTGACGATGTAATTAGATTTAAATGATATATATATATATATATATATATATATATATATATATATACATAATCAATAATACATATATAAATTTCTTTTAAATCTTAGGGGTTTAATTTTAAACTTTTAAAATTAAAGGGTCTATTTTAAACATTTTAAAATTCAGGGTATATTTTAAACAATTTAAAATATTAGGGTTTAAATTAATATTTATATTTTATATATAAATCTTGGTTTCAATATTTAAATAAAATAAGAAACATTTAATTATTAAATATATAAATTAAATCTGAAACCTATATATATAACCATATAAATCCTCAAAATTTAAACCTAGGATAATACAAGTTTATCCTAATAAATTATGATATTCTAAAACCTTTAGGATAAACACTTAATTTAAATTAAGGTAATTTCTAGATAAATAGGATTTAGGATAAACCTAGAAAATCAAGCTTATCTCTAATGCATGTTTAACTAAAACCCCAAAACTCAAACCCTTAATTAAATTAATAAAATCCTAAATTAATAAAATAATAATTTATTTAATATTTCAGATTTATCCATTTAAAACCTTTTAAAAATCTGAAAATTTGAAGATAAATATGAAAAACAATTTTCAAAATTTAGACAATTAGTTTAATATTTAAAAACTATTTTAAAAATTAAATAATTATCAAAAAACGAATTTTACTCCAAAGATTTCAAAAAAAAATAATTTTTAATTAAAACAATGTTAATCGTCGGGAATGCTAATAGTCCTCAGTGAAATGAAGTGCAATGGTGTTATAGTTTAGAAAGCCAATAGCCCTCTGTGAGGTGAGGCATCTTGTTGTGAATCTTGATAAATCAATAATTGATGTGGGACACCGATAGTCCTCAACGAGGATGAGGTGAACCCATTCTAATTTGGCATTGGCCATCATTGGCCTTGTCGTTCTAGCCGATAGGAAATAAGTGTTGGATAGACATAATTATTGTGCAATTATTATTTAGGGAAAATGACATCAAATAACTTTGAACTTTCGACTTTGTACACATTTATGTAGTGAACTCTTTTTTGTGCACATTTGGTAGTCAAAGTTTCAAAATTGTTCCAATTTGGTAGTTGGCATACCTGTTAATCGGTTGCTTCCGGTTTCGATGCCTATGTGGACAATTTTTTAATTACATGGCTACCGTTTTTATATTATACCTAGTTTTATCTATGTGACAACCCGTTTTTTAAAATCTCACGGTTATAAACCCGGTTCATTTTGTTGGGTTTCCTATACACTTGCTAGGTTAAATTAAAACTTTGCAGAAAATTAAATAACCTAACTATGCAAGAATATAAAACCTTAAGGATCTAACCAAACAAGCTAAGCAACTAATTATTAAAATAAAGAGATGAATAAGAAAAACTAACCTTGAGAAAATTCGCAATTTTCTCCACGAAGAACGATTGCACGAACAGCCTCTGAATCGAGTAACAAGCATCTAAAGCAAGATCGCCTCTAGTTGTTCACACCCAATGAACAAAAGAAAAGATAATTATAACTTTTCTAAGCTCAGATCTCAGAGTCCCAAAACTGGTATCCCTTGTGATTGTTAGAGAACTTAGAATTGAATGAGCGAGGAATGAAGCAGGCAGGGGCTGCCTATTTATAGGTTTTAGAAACCTACAAATTTTTGATCCCAAATCCATGTGGGATGTATTGGTGGCCGGCCCCCCCTATTAGGGTTTAGGGGGTGCCCTGTTGACTATCAACTAATTGCAGTTTAGCCCCTGTACTTCCTCAATTAATTCTATTAGCTTCCGGTTAATTTATTAACTATTAATAAATTAACAAACTAACCCATTAATCAAATATAATCAATTATTTAGTTTCTAATTAATTTATTAAACATAATAAATTAACAAACTAATTAACATTATATATTTAAGTTAATCATCTTCTCTTTACAATTCATTGCATGCACCCAAAAAGGATCCAGCCTGATAACAATATGTTTACAAATAATTGTGACTTGAATACTAATTCCAACACATTTTTCATACGATCGATCCAACTTGTAAGAATCGGGTTTATAACCGGGTAACAAAACCAGGTGATTTTAAAAAACGGGTTGCTACATAGATAAAATCGGATATAATATAAAACAGGTAGCCACGTCATTAAAAAATTGTCCACGTACGTATCAAAACCGGAAGCAACCGGTTTAACGGGTACGCCAACTACCAAATTGGAACAATATTGAAACTTTGACTACCAAATGTGCACAAAAAAAAGTTCACTACATAAATGTTTACAAAGTCGAAAGTTCAGAGCTATTTGATGCCATTTTCCCTATTATTTATATTGATCTTAGAATTCACTAAACAACTTTTGTTGTTAACCCCTTTTAGTTGTTAACCTTTTGCAGGTTTGAGCTATCGAGCGTGAAGCTTATATTATTCCTCATTATTCAAAGTGTAGACTCGAGACTAACGGTATGCTTTGGTGATTGTGTTGGGTTTGGGTTAGTCGACCTCTTGGCCTTGACTATTCGTTTGCAGGATCATGACCTGTAACCTTGTAGATTTAATATTTGTTATTCGGATGCATCACTTATGATGCATTAGTTGTAAAAGTTTTAATTCTACCCTAATTCTGTAAGTATTGATGTATTAATTATTGTTAATTACACTTAAATATGTATTATTGTTGTATGGGTGTTTTAGTACGTGAGTACAGACCTGTCACCGCTGTCTTGATAAAATAAGAAGAACTCTAAGACAGACTAAGACACTCTGTTGTACGTAAATACAGAACTTTGTCTGCCGTTTTCCTTTTAAAGATAATTTGCAAATACCAAAAAGTCATAATCATTATGTGTCTGCCTTGATCATAGAAGTATGTCTAAGTATGGGACGCGTAAGGTAGTTTCTTGATAAATAAAAAAGGCCAAAGGAAAATCCTAAGTGTTGAGTGTTTAAGTGGACAAACATACCGACAATCGACTTGGTGTGTATGTTACGAAAAACAACCAAAGGAATAAAAAATTCCATAGTGTGAAAGTGCAACACTGAAAGTGCGTTGACACCGCTATCTGATTGAACCTTCTATGACACTCTCGTAAAAAGATTTAGTTAGTGTGTTTTTATCGTTAAAATTCTGCAATATAATTTAAATTTAATTTAATTTATTTTTAGTTAATTTTAGTTTAATTTAATTTAGTTTAATTTAATTTGGTTCATTTTATTTTTTTAATAATCAATATGATCGAGGTCATTTACTAGGATGCATTTTAGCTGGAGAAACAAAATTGTATGATAATCGGCTTGCTTTGTGTGAAGTGTTTCGTAAAGTTGAACAACTTTCGTAAAATTGAAAAAGTTGAAAAAAAGTTGAAATTTTTTCAAAGTTTCTCAAAATTTTCAGTTAAGTTCGAACTTGTCTAAGCTAAGTTCGAGGCTCAGCTTCAAACGAACTTATGCATGGTTCGAACTTGTCTAAGCTAAGTTCAAGACACGGTTGAGGATATAAATAGGTCAACAGTAGTCATCTAACACCTACTTTCGAATTTATACCTCACGAACTTAAATCGGCGATCTCAAACTTACTGTGGCGACTACGAACTTGTCGTATTCTCGATTTTGCACTGTTCCTCGAAGATCCACACATTCCCTCGAACATACACTTGGCTTTAGTTGTTTTGTATCACAATCACTAAGTAAGTGATGTTTTGGACTGTTTTAATGGTTTAAATCCGAATATTTTAGGTTTAAAGTAACCGAAAACTAGGTGGTAAAATCACAAAGTTTTAGGTTATAAAACTTAAAATTAATCATGAATAAACTTGATTAGAACCTATTAGGACTAGACTCATTAGTAATTTAAGTCTAAAAAGGTTTAAATCATGAGATTGAACTCATAAATGCCGACTTCGAACTTGTTCATCTGTTCACGAACTTGACGGGTCTACAAACTTAGATCAAAATATCTACAAGTTCGTAGACTAACAAGTTCGAAAGTGTTTCTCGAATTTACTACTAAGTTCGAAGGTCATCATACTGTTCAAACTTAAGTAAGTTCGAAGGTGATTAAGTACGTTCAAACTTAATCAAGTTCGAATAACTTAAAAATTTTCCAAAATTGAATTTTTCTAATTTTAACTGTTTGCTGTGTGTGCAGGAATGGCAGATCATGCTTTCTTCAATAAGCACAATATGATCATTAGCATAGACCTTCAAGCAGCAGAGACGCAGCAATACAAACAAATTTTGGAGTTATTGACCCGTTCAAGGATTGCGTATGCGCTGACTCACAATCCTACGCTCATAATTCAGTATATCCGACAGTTTTGGGGATCCTAACACGTCGATAGTTCCGTAGTACCTCCGGTTTTGAGGGCTACCGTAAATGGTCAACTAATTTCATTTTCAGTAACAAATCTGAGGGAGATTCTCCAGTTAGGGTCAGCAGACCAAGAAGATGGTCTGACAGATTCCCCAGCAACTATAAGGCAATCGGCTTTTCAGAGAATGGGATATGCTCAAGATCTGGCAAAGGCATCTTATGTGAAAAGTGGTCTAATAGGCCAGTGGCGATATTTGATGCACGTTATGCTTGTTTGTTTCGCACCAAAGAAAGCCGGTTTTGATACGATGATATCCAAGCTTCAATCCGGGATGATCTTGTTAGTCTACAATAAGCCATTCAGCTTCTCGGGCTTTTTCTTTGGGGGGTTCGTACACCAAATAACAGCTCCCACCCGTGAAAGATTTTAGCTTTACCCACGATTCGTGATGATGATCATCAGACTCTTTTTGTTGAACTTGGCACCGTTGCCAGAAGTCGTTGCTGTGATAGCAATTGATAAGCGAAATTGTGCTGACTGCCAGTCCCATAATTCAAAAAGGGCTGAGCAAGTTAGGCCCCAGATGACTCCTCTGTTCGGAGCCATTATAGATCCAGAGTTCGTTGCACCGAATGCAGAAGATTGGATAATTAATGAGCCCCAACATCAAGCATCGACACAAGCACCAGTTGCTCCAGTCGAAGCCATCCCTCAAACGACAGCGACTCCTGTGGCTACCACACCGGTAGCTCAGGCTGACCCAACTCAAGAGACTTTAGAAGAAATTTTCGCTCAGGAGGCAGCAACACAAGAGTCTATTACTGATGAATTGATTCAAAATATTCTTCAACCGACTGAGACGATGGATGATATTTTTGAAGATATTGTAGGTCCCAAAAGGTTTCCCTAGTATGTTGTTCTAAGCTGTAGAGGGGGGGTGAATATAGCTATTTAAAATTCAACACACATTTCTCAATGTTTGTGTATATTATCAACAAGTGTTAATTACAAACAAGCCTGAACTGCGGAATGGTTCAAGCTCAGATGACAGATACAACAGATGCTTAACTAATCTAAGACACACTCAGACTAGATACAATGAATACACTCACTAAGACGAACTCACTATTTACAAGACAGACAGACGGACAACTTGAACAAGAACGGCTTGGACACACTTTACTGTTTTATTCAAGAAGACTTGCATGCATGAAAACACACTTCTTTGCACGTTCTAAATATCACACTCTTGGTTATCTCACATTCCTTAGAAGCTTCCTTTTATACTCTCACTGAGAATCTCAGTGAAGCTTCCTCATTGGACATAGATATAGTGGGATGTCTTTCCAAAAAGACAAAACAACTTTTCTGCACGTTCTGACAAAGCAGTATTGTCTTTACATTGCAAAATCTTTGTCTTTTCCTTTTGTCTCTGTTGTAGAAGGCTTTAACCAAAAGAAGAATGTCAACTTTAAACCTTTCATCTTCTGTTATGGCCATTTGGATATAAGAAATGGTCTGTCACCCATTTCAAATATCTACTTTGTCTTCTATAAGCTTGTCTTCTTCATGCTCAACTCCCCTTGGAAGACTATGATCAACCCCTTTGATCTCAACAGCAACAATGCCTTGATCAATCATCATTAGTAGTTCTTCCAGCTCTGTATCCTTCCTCTTTCTCTTGGGCTTAATTTTAGGTTCCACCACTGAGGTACCCTTAATTCGTTCTTCAGAATTGAGGCCCAGGTTCTTAACTCTTTCCATCATTGTATTGACATATGCCCTGATAGTCTTAGTTGTTTCAAACTTTGACTGACTCAAGGCAACTGCCAATTCAACCACTCTCTGTACCCCATACAAGCAACATCAGTGTGTTTATATGCTTCCAATTCTGAACCTTTAGCACCTAGCCTAGTTATTTGAAGGTTCCACTGCTTGCCTTTCTTTGATATGGGGACAACTTTGACAATTGTTTCCTTGGCAAGCCTTCTGTTAGCAACATCAAACAATTTCTTCCTTGCCAGGTTGTCACGGTGTATTTGGGCTCTTTCTGAGGAGGATGCTGACTTTGATTTGATTACAGAGACCTGTGCACCCTTTTCTTTCTCACCCTCTTTCTCAGTCACTGACTCATTGGCAGCCTCAAGCAGTTTCCTTTGAACATCCAAGGAAGGCATTTTAGCTTTTCTTGCCTCCTTGTATGCAAAGGCCTTTGTAGCTTTAGTGGAGGCTTCTTCTTTATTTTTCCTTTCTAGGATCTGAAGTTGCTCTTCTTTGAAGTTATAGTAAGTCTCCATAGGGAGGCCCATGTCTTTGGCCCGAGACTTATCAAATTTGAGTTGAGCAGCCTTGAGATGGTCAGTGTCCACTGAGGCTTTTCTCTTCCCTTTAGCTGTTGTGATTATGACAGCTTCAGTTTCCTCTTCCTCTTCTTCTTCTTCAGTTTGCTCCAAGATCAGATGTCTCCTTCTACTTGACTGGTCCCCAAGAATGGATTCCTCCCCCTTAGATGGTGCAAGGTTTGGAGATCCAACCTGAGTAGGCTGAGTAGCTTCAGTAGTTTTGGTGACATCTGCAGCAGAACCTGTTTCGGAAAGACCTGCTGCTTGTCCCACTGATGCTGATTTCTCCTTAGAGGGAGATGAAGATTTCTCCCCCTCAGAGCCTTCAACAATGGGTCTGCTTGAAGGAACGAATCTAGCAGAATGGGCAACACATGTTTGAAGAGGGGTAGAGTGAGAAGTAGCAAGGGATGAGAGCTGAGCAATAGCTTCCCTGTCAGAAGCTGTGAACACCAAACTTTGAAGTTGTGCAAGATTTATTTCAAGAGAATCTTGCATATCATCAAAGTTTGATGACACAGAATTGGACAGAGAGACCACTAAGGTGTTCAGGATGGCCAAAGTGGAAGGGAGAGTATTTGTGCAAGTGTCAAGGAGAGCTGACAGCTGTTGGGAAACAGCTGACATGGAGGAGACGGAGTCCTGTCGGGTAGAAAGAATTGATGAGAGGGTTGAGGATAGTGTTTGCAGCTGTGCAGTGAGTGCAAGCAGCTGAGAGGATTGATCAGCTTGGGGAGCAGGGGTGGGAAAAGAAGTCCTGAACGAATCAATGAACCCCTGAAGCTGAGCAGACACGGAGTCTAAGATGATAGAAGGTAGAGAGGTCATTGAAGTTTCCAAAGAACCAACTTTGTTGGTCAACAAAGATAGTTGATCCTTCAAAGGAAGATCTTTGGGGGATGAAGGAGTATGGGTTGACTTTTTGGATTAGTAGATGGTGAGGAATTTGATGGTGAATGTGAGGATGTAGGAGTATGTGGATCAGTAGGAGAAGGCAGGGAGACTTTGGAGAGTAATTCCATAGCCTGGGCATAAGTTAGATGACCCGGCTTAGAAGGGTCAATGGGGCCTTCAGCAATGGCTATATCTACATCATGAGGTGAAGTGGTAGGAGTTGATGGCCTTTCAGATGTTTCTTGTGTTGTAGCACCGTCATTAAGACCTGGGGTGGTTCCCTCAGTAGTACCTTGGTTTTTGGGCACCTCTTCATCAGGAGAAGGGATGTGCATTTCAACATCATCAGTGGTGAAACCTGATGGAGGAATGTGCACTAAGGGAGCAGCCTCACCAGAGGGATGGTGTATTCCTTCAGGTTCATCATCCTGGGTTGATGGTCCTTCAACAGTAGTTGAGTGTAGCACAGCTGCATCACCAGGAACAAAAGTTTGAGGCTGATCTGTTGGATGGTCTGTTCCAGTAGCTTTGGCACCTCCTGCAGACTAAGATGGTGTGAGAGAAGTATGAGGTGGGGACTGTGTGGACTCAGCATGGAGTGGAGTGGGCTCCTATCTTTCAATATCCTCAGCCTGTTGGGACGCTGGGATAGTGGATGTGGTAGTCTCCTTTTGTACAACTGGTTCCTGTTGGGAGGAACCAGAGGGTCTAGGCAGACTCTGGGTGGACTCTTTGTGGAGTGAAGCCTGCTCCAAATGTGCTGAACTTTCTCCCAAAATAGGAGAAGCAGCAGGGGTTGCTTCTTTTTCAACTGACTCCTAATAGGAGGGGTCAGAGGGGCTAGTGTGGGATGATGGTCTCTTTTTAGCTAAGGATTTGCGTCTGTTATAGGATTTTAGGGATGAAGTGGAGGATGGATGTTGTGAGGAAGTGATGAGGGGTTCTTTTTGGACTGGAGGTGAGACTGGGTCAGAAACAGGAGGTTAACCTGTTCCATGGTCTCAGGTGCCACAACGGCACCAACCACAAAGGCTTCTGGTTCAACAGATGAACCAGGGTGAGGAGTCTGCTCCCCCTTAGCCACTGAGGCTGATGGGGCAGACTTAGACTTAACTGTTTTAGCCTTTCCCTATGGGGGTAGGAAAATCATGATTGGGAATTGACAAATTCTATGTCTATGGTTGTTTGGATTTCCTTTGGGAGCAGCCTCTGGATCAACCCTCATAGTAAAGGGTCCTTCCACCAAACCAAGTAACCTCCGCATTGGTGTTGACAGAAGGGGTTCATTGGCAAGAACTGGGGTGTAGAAAACCATGTTTCCTATCACAGGATTTGCAGTAGTTGACAAGTATGGTTGAGAATTATAGAGATGCTCACCACATACATGCTTGAAGATGAGGCTTAAGAATCTTGGATATCTGACAGCACGACGATGTTCTTGCTGCACCAAGCTCCTCAAATTCACAAAAAATCATCTGGACATGTTCAGTGTAGTCCCATCCACAAACTGCAGGACTATGGAACTCAAACCTGCTAAGCTGGTCAAAGGAACCAACTTTGCAGCCAAAAGACATCACCACAGAGGCGAATAGAAAACTGTAAGTGGGTGATAAGTTCCTCCTGAACAATGTAGCTCCAACTTTTGGTTCTGCTACGCCACAGAAGCGTAGCAGGTTGCCTATCTGATCATCCTCAGGCTGTGGTTTATCATAAGTTTCTATGAAGACCTCCCCTTACGGGGCAGTCCTCAGAGTCTATGTCCCACATCATGCAACTGGATATCAATCATAACTAAGATAGAGTAACTATATTGCGGAATTGAAATTACAAGTACAAACATATTAAGATTAAGTTTAATACAGATTATAGTTTTCAAATAAACTTGTAAAGGGTACTATCTAATCTATTTCATGTCATCATACAATCAAGATAAATCTACCCAGACCACCACATTGTCATCTTCCAATCAATACTAAAAAGGGTTTGCTGAGTAGAGGTCTATGAATACTTCTGTCTTGATCTTGTAAGACCTAAGAACTAGGTCCAGCAGGTGACTTTCCTTTGTCTTTTCCTGTAAAAATGTAAATAGCAACTGTAATAAAAGCTTAGTGAGAATATAGATTTTCAGATTACATGCATTATCAAGTGGATCATGGGTCTAGCGTGATATATCTTGACTGCCGCTACAGTCCTCATGATTGAGACATAGTAGTCATAGAGTCGGATGATGTTCAAGCCACGCTCACGCTTAAATTATGGGGATCAGCCACATACTGGGCTACCTACCAGTAAATCAACATGGCGGAACATCGGAGTATCATACCAAGTTCAATAGAACTGGTGAAATAGCATGGTCTATAACAATAGACCGTCAAGGCTAATCATCTTAAGCTGAATTGATATGTCAAAGGTGCGAGCAATAGTGAAGCATAAATAATCAAAGTTATGATAGCAATAAATCTCATAGCAAAATCTGAAAGGAACTCTAAATGCAATGTCATGTGAGATGATAATCAAATAGCTATCATGATACATTGGGCATCACCGAACCATGGTGAGCACAGGTCTCAATTCAGCTCATCATATATGAATGTCAAATTAATCTATCATCAACAATATGTCTCAACCGGAAATCTCGCATGTAAAGCTGAATATCTATAACTCACTGGTTCTGGGGTCTTTATCAAGCAAATTTAAAATCCACCACCTGAGTTATCTCATGATTTTATCTTTAAATCTTTGTCACTCTGTTCTCTGTCAATTCTTTTCAAGTCTATGACCTGCTTTCAATATCTCAAATCTTTAGATCTTTGTTCAGAATTTAACTGAACCTGTCCAGAATATTATCATATCATATCATTAGCTTTAGCTTTAAAATCTTTATTTTATCTGATTTTGATAACTGATAACTCATTAATCATTTATTTATTAAAATATCAAAATTGGACATTCAGGTTCGGACCATCCGGATTCGGATCCTCCGGATTCGGACCGAATTGGCATCCGAACCGGGCCGTCCGAACTTAGGTTCATCATCCGAATTAGCATTAGGTCGCAGGTCATCCGGATTGGGACATATCCGAAACATAGGATCCGAAGTGTGCATCCAAATGGATACAAGTGGGATCCGAATTTGGGCATCTCATCCGAATTAAGCATCCGAAATGTATCCGAGATAGCTAATCCGAATTTGGCTAAACCTTAATTCGAATTTATAGGATCCGAGATGGGATCCGAATTGAGTACTATCCGAATTCGGTCCTACCCAAATTCGGATCCTGACACTTATAATTTTCCCAGAACTGTTCTTGATGTTCTTATTGTGTTCATACGGATTTTTAACAAAAATTCCCTAAATCCATATTTAACTACGTGCAATTTAATATATTGTTATATTATCATTATTGGGTTGGTTTTATACTATCTTCCCTATCCATAACATCATAAATTGTAACAACCTAACTTTTGACCCAGTCATAAATTCAGTATTTTGAACCGATAATGTAATAATGTTACATTATTTGAATTTAAGATATGAAATATTTAATTAAATTATATAAATATTTATATTATGAATTAATAAATTATTAAAGATAATTAAATAAAAGAGATATAATATACAAAAATGAAAGTGGGTTAACTAGCAAATATAACTAGATGAAGTATATAAACGTAATTAAGATTATTTTATTCATTTTCAAATAAATCAGACTCTCTCTCTCTCTCTACTCTCTCTCTAACTTTCTCTCTCTAATCTCTCTCTAAATTATCTCCCAAACCGACCGGCCGATTATCAAGTTTTATATATCGTTAGAAAGATCTCGGAGAATACTACACGAGTCTACTATCACATGTTCGATTTCGTACGAATTCAAGGTAAAAATCGAATCCTTTAGCTTTTATATTTTCGTTTTGAAGATAAAATTCAAATTTATTATTTCTTGAGTGATTAAAGCTAAGTTTTAACTAGAATAAGTATAATATAATCGAACATAGGTTTAATACTTAACATATTAGTGATTTTAGACCTAAAAATGTATGTTTTAAAGCTGCAAATATGAACAAACTCGAGTTGCCAAGAACAAACTCGAAAATACATGGAACAAACTCGAATTTTAATTAAAATCGAACCCAAGTTCGAATTCGTACATAAATTCGAAATAGTGTTCGAATTTGATAATATGTTCGAATGAGGAATTCAAATTTAGATAAGGACTTCGATTTTGACCACTAAATTCGAGAGATGGTTTTGAATTGGACATTAAATTCGAAATGGAGAAATTGAAATTAGTCAATGTGTTTGAATTTGAGCATAAAAATCAAGACAAGAATTTTGACTTTAGTTATATAAATTGAATGTAAGTTTAGCTACATATATATTTCGATTTTAACCTCAATCACATAATTGACTTTGATGTTTTCGAATTTATCATCATGTTCGAATTTAAGTATTAAATTCGAACCCCACTCCCAAAACTCGTATATAATGAATAAAATACATGAATGACATATAAAATAACACGATAATTAGCAAAATAATTATATATTAATATAGCTACATACCCGCGCAAAGCGGCGGCGGCGGCGACAAATATTTTTTTCGATTACTTGTTCGTTTAATAGATGACGATGAATAATATCTTTAAACAACGTAAAAGAAAAATCCCTTAAGTTTCAATGTCAGTCAAATATCTACAGACAAAAATATGATTAAATATATTTGTGATAAAAAATTTACAAGCATTTTTCATTTTATGCATCCAAAATATCCAAATATGATAATGCGTCACTTGAACGATCCGTTTGTTGTACATCCTGCAAATAATAAAAGGTTGATAGTTATCAAAGATACACACACCAAAAATTGAACTTAAAACCTTTAGTATAAGTTGAAATAAAATATTAGTGAAATACACATGTCAAGTTATAAAATCATGACACAATTTTTACGAGACATAACACATTTAACATATTATTATTAAAAGGGTTGATATATGCATCCTATTTTATTAAACATAAAATTATAGCTATCATGTCATCTTATTAATCAATCATATTTAATTATTAATGTCATTAGTACTAAAAGTTTGAATATTAACTTTTAATTTTTAGTTTATGTAGTTTAAAAAAAACAAATTTATTAAAGTTATCCGTGTAATAAACGGGTTAATAAACTACTAAACTAATACATCCAAATTGTCTAAACCTTTTTTTTAGTAAAATTTTAGGAAAACAAACATTAAAAATAAAATTATCTTATCCTCCAAGATTGGTAATATGGTTTCATTTTAAGTTTTTGAAAATTTTATGTAATCAATTATTTATAAAAAATTATATAGGTTATTAATATGTGGGTTCATAAACTAATTAAATTAATAACCAACTAATAAACAATCAACTAATTTAAACCGTAAACATTAATGGTCTCTTCAGCGTTTTGTTTTTTTAATGGTCTCTTCACTTCTTTGAACGCCGCCTCCCACACCCACACAAACCCTAATCTCGTCTCACCCCCTCAAACTGTAATCCCATCTGTTGAACGCCTCCCACATGCCTGAAAAATCAATCGTCTCCCACATGCAAACTCAGCCGCCGACCCCAACTCCGACCCTCTCTGCGGCGCTGATCGACATCGGTCTAAGTCGGGTTTCTCTACTCTCTAGTCTTAACGGTAGATCGATTCTCTTTGGTTCGATAGTAGATCGGCGCTGATCGAATCGACTCACTTTGGTTCAATTTATTGACTCTCCTTATACTCTCTAATCTTTGGTTCGATTTCAAAGTTTTTTTCATTTAACCTAATCATAAAACAGTAGATGGTTTTGTTCTTTTTCTAAATAAATTATTGCCATCAGGAGTGATTATGTGGGTTTGAGTATGATTTTGGCTTTTCTCTCGTAGACACCTTGAGAAATAGATTTGCTGGTATTTTTTTTTCTTTTCTCTTGTAGATAGATTTGCTCGTTACCCACTTGTACGTCGTTAATGGATTAACATCAATGAATTGTGTCTTTGTTGATATTTTAATTTGTATTATGTTTAGGTGTAGTTTTACATATGTTTAGGTGTATTTTTATCCATCAAGTATAACAGAACATGATATTGCTGCCCTATAATTGGCTTTTGTATGGTATGTTTTGGCCGAAACTTCTCTTTAAATTCAATAATATAAAGTTTGTCTTCGTGATGTCAAATTTTTAATGAGTTTGTGATAGTTACTTCTATTCATCATGTTAAAAAATATCTATCGTTATTTTTTCTTGTTTTTTTGTTAAGAAAAAGAAACTTTCATATTTGGGAATTTTTGTGCTCATTGAACATTACTATTCTTTACTCTAAGAAGTGTCATAGTTCCTGAAATCGATCAATTTTGTAACCACTACAAGTATTGCTTTTGTGGTTCAAGTAAAAATCGATTTCATATTTGTTCTTTATAACTTAATTCATTGGTTGGTCATATATTTTTAGTTTGTTTCGAGTGTTGAGGCATCATGTATATTTGTGTTTTCAATACAAATGTTCTGGAATTCCATATATTAGTGATATCAACGTTGGAGGAAGACTCGGCCATCCATGAACCAGAAGTGTGAGTTTGAAGATGAGCTTCTTACACACGCCTCGATAGTATTTATATTATTTTTCATACACAAACACATATGATATACTTTCTTTCTTTAACTATATTATAAATATATAATAACCTATGGTTAATATCTACGTAATTTTGGTTGTTAATCTATATTTATGACATTGGAAGTGTGTTGTTATTTAGTTTCATTTGGTTACATTTCATATAAATTTCATCCTTTATTGTTAAAAAAATATTTGTTATCGTTAAAAATATTATTAATTTTAACTTTTTAGATGGGTTTTATGTTCGGGTTTGTGTATGTAAACGGGAAACGAAAGACACTAACGGGAAATACAGTCTTATTGGGTACTCAATGGGGACCCGAAATCCGTGGAGACCCGATGGAGATCCCCGATAAGAAACCCGATGATAAATGGGGTTGGGACGGGGGTACAAATCTCGACGAGAATGTAAATGAAGAATATTGTTGTTGCCGAAATTTTGAATCTTTAAAACATTTAGACCCTCCAAAAAAATATCTGAATAATCAATGAAGTCCATTTCAGAATTGTGATCATATCTATATTCGCCATTTCACCTACATCAATCTACATGAAGGGAATTATTTCTTGTTATCAGTGAACTTGATCAAAAGAATCAAAATGTATAGGATACAACATAGTTTTATGGTATTTACCGTTAGATTAATTTTCTCCAGGTTTGGGTAGCATCTGATCAAACGACAAAAAGGATGGAACACAAAGCTATAGAGAGATGCAAATTGTAATCAAAAAGATTTGAGGTGAATAAATGAGATAGAAAGCTTTTGTGGAACCATGTCTTCTTTATTATCAAACTTGAAAAATGCACCAAACAAAGATCTAATTAACAAGCAAATTTTTTAATATCATTCTTCAAGAGTTGAATCATTAAATACATTACGAGGATAAATATTATCATAATGTCCGAATCATCAATATTGACTTGGTCAACAGCAGGCATGCTCTAGAATATATCAAAAAGCCAAACCAACACGTGTCATAATAAATTCTTGACAGTCATCCACATCACTCAAATGCTACAAACTTTGATAGCGTCCAAGAACTCTTAACCATTTGATATTGCTTGTTTTTAGGAATTTTAGAGCCAGTCAAACCGCTCCTCCGGAGCTGACCATCTGTCGAGAGGTCAGTCCTGTGACGATCAGCCCTTGAAGTGAATCGGATGGCTTGACTGAACATCGGTGGTAAACAGTTGCGTTTGTCAAAGATCTCACGTAATGAGATCCGACAAACAGGGCACGTGCAGTGCTGCTGCAGCCATACGTCGATGCAAGAAAAATGTAAGAAATATCCACAGAAAGGCAGAATGCGCATTGTATCCTCTGCTTGGTACTCCAAAAGATAAACTATGTATCTACAAGAATATAAGAAAACATGTTAATAGGGTAATGTGGCATTACAGTGCATTTGGTCAAAAAGTCAAGACACCGAGAAGTCAACCAAGCAAGATGGGTTGTGTAGGTGTTGATAATTTCAAATTGACAACAGTTAATAACAAATCTGGCATTGCTTTCAATTAAATACGCAAGATTGATCCTTTTAAGGAACACAAGTGGTTCACACTTCACAATAAGACAGGATTCCCAACTTAGAAAGAACTCTCTCCATTTGAAAACCTTAAAAATTCTTGTGGGGACATAAGTTATTAGAAAAAAGTTTGATGATCAGATTGAACATCATAAAATCAGATACACCCTGAATAAATTCTTGTACTTAGGAATAAAAAAGATCAATACATTTCTTATCGTATAGATCAAGAATATAATACCCCTAAACTATCTTGCTATATGTGGCCTGCAATACATTTTTATAACACACTCTTAAAACATATGTATACCCGATGTCAAAAATGCAATTTCTGATTTGTATCCGGATCGTATCGCTTACGATCTAGTTTGTAAGAGTAGCTAGCTATAGAAGGTTACACTTACTGAGCATCTTTTGCACATGAAAAGAACGGGTCGCTGTACTTCTTTGTAAAAGAGCTGGCAACGAGAGGTTTAGAACCACGCACTCCACACTACCTCTGTACCACATAAACACATGCTCTATGTTCAAACCCAAGAAACAAAATCTTTGAAACCAAAACCATTTAGTAAAAAGACAGAGAGGATCGATAAACGTGAGAAAAAACACCAAGAACCTAACACAACTCGGTTTATCACACTCAGGCATCTGTTCGGTTTGGTGTATATTCTATTTTCCAGCTTATAGACAGATAGAAACAAAAGTTGATGTGTAACCCTGGTAGTTGTTTTACAACACCTAAATATGAAGTACCACTTCAAGAACAATGAAATGACACAGAAAGATTCATAATTATGCAACTCTATTACTTTTTGCCTCCTTTTCTTTTCCTCTTTAAGTTATCAATTCATCCCAAAACTCACAAAACTATCTGCTTAACACCACTTTAAAGTTTAACATACCCAAAATCCGAATACGAATACCGACAAAAAAGTAGCAAATTTAACTTGGTTCTTTGGAGATTGATAATTTGGGAAAAGTTTACTTCATTTCTAAATCAACTCACTATGTGATCCCTTTGCTGCAAAATTTACTACTACAAAGATTGATTCAAGATAAATTCTGTCTCATAGATAATTAAATCCATTTCAGTTTCAGGCGTATTCGTGTTCTTCTAATCTAGACGTGTATACCACCAATTAAGCGTAATGCAATTTAGCAACCTTCCAATGTAAATATTTATCAAACACAAATCAACAAAATTTCAATAAACAACAATCATGAAGAGACAAATAACATCATAACAATGATAATGAAAATTAAAAACGTCAAAATCAAGTTATTAACCGAAACCCTGGTTATTCTTAGCTATTCATCAAATCATTACATTCATAGCAATTTCAACAAATAACAGTTACAAAGAATATCTATTAGGCAAGGACATAATAATTGCATTTGCATTTAGTTCTAGATTTTATATTTAGTTGTCTTTATTAGGGAATAAAATCCATGATGATGCATTTAATAACTTGAGTAATGAAGATTAATTGAACTCGTCTATTTCACCTTTCAACATCCTTTGTAATTAAAGCAACAATTAGTCCAAGTTAGGATGTTATATACTATATCTTTATTAATAAACTGTCCAAAAATGGGATCTGTTACTATGCTACTGTATTTTGGGCTAAACATATGTATGCTAGCACTATTATCCGGGTTACTTTCCATAACAAGTAGTAAAAAAAACAAAAATAAGCAACCTTAAACTCTAACATTGTAGACACATGTAAGACCCTTAATAGCAACCATATAACCCATGACATATGGAACACTGGAATACAAAATTTCCACAAAGAGTAGAGGCATTTGAAAAGGATAGTTTTACTTGAACTACATTGACCGGAAAAAACCATGGAAACCGACAACAAAAAACGAAAGCGATTTTTAAAACCCACTATAATATGATTAAGCAGAAATATTGCTTCAAATAGCTATTTTTTAACCGAACTAATCAGCTATATTGATCATAACAGGACAAAATATCGGCTAAAAAATAATGCATGTCAAATGAATACGATATGATCAAGTCAGTAGAACTTGTGCTTGAGATCCTTCTCCCACCATATGGTGTTTTCGGGAAATCGAAGAGGTGCTTTGGGTAATGGAATTGACGGTTTGGGGGAAACAAAAACTTAAATGCAAGTATGTTCCCAAACTGCTTACCAAACAGAAAATCCATATATAGAAACAAAATTGAATTTAACAGTTAAGAAGTTTAAAAGCAAATTACCCTTTCAGCTAAACTGTGGCTATCAGTGGCTTGACCTCTTCGTGCTTGAATATGAATGAAATCTTGTTTAGGTGGTTAACATGGTTTAGCACTGTTTGTTGGTCTCTTGCCATAAGTTCTTTCAGAATCTGATTTATATTCCACGTTTTCATTTTCAAGTGCCAAACTCTTCAACAATTTACCATCACTATCAAGCCAAAGATAACACAAACTTTTAATGAAGATTAAAAATATCCCAATCCAATAGCAATCCAAAACTTCATGAAATCAATAAATAATAAGCAAACAGAACCTGAATTCAAAAAGAACATCACAAAATGATCGATAATGGTTTCCATTAATTTATTTTTCATTTAAATACAAACAGAAAATGATGATGACATTGAAGGCTACTAATCAAGAAGTGAGAGAGATGTTTGCAATTTAATAAAAGCAAAAGTGGTTATTATATATTGTTCAATATAATCATGGTTGCTTCAATATTTAATTTGAATAAATCCCTATCAATTCATCAAAATTTTACCATAAAAGTCACGAGAGGATCTTCAACAAAAGGACAATTGAAAATAAGGAAGCATGTTAGATTTCAATAACACGTTCAAATAATATACGGCTACTAAAACCTAACACTTGTAGTGATCAATATACATCATGATGATTTCTTGCAATATTATATCAAATTAAATAAAAAGGGGTACAGTAAATTAATTGATTATACCATGCTATTGCCATTGCTACGGTTGCTAGAGCTGATCATCTTCATGTAGCACGTCTGCTATTGCCATTTCAATAACACATCGCTTCTTACTCTTCATCGATAAACAACTTTTAAAAAAAAACCTTTTCGTAGCAGATCCATAAATTTATGAATCCATGTCTTCAATTTTGAAAAAAATCAAGAACGTACCAGTTTGCCTCCATTTAATTTATACTAACAGTGTCTATTCACAAAGCCTATAGATAACATCAAGCACAAAAATTTCAACTACTTTGTTACTCTTTTAGTTGTCCACTTGTCCCTAGCATCGTAATAACTTACTATATGTTGTTGATTACTTGATTATGAAAGAGCAAAGCTGGAGTTACAAAATCTTCATTTCCTACATTCTTTATCAATCAGATTTGAATATGTGTACAATCCAAATGCTTCCATATTTACAGTTGCACCAGAAAATCACAGAGAACCGTTTATATACACCACTGAGCTTGCGCCTAGCTGATAAAAAACTTTGAGTTTCAATATTTGCCATGAATTCTAGAGTTACTCAACTAAAAAACTTTACGCCATTACTCTTAGGAGTGACGAAAAATGCCTATCTTCTGATAATGTGTATGTTTCTCCATCTATAGTGGCACCAAACAATCAAGGTCGCAATTCATATACCTATACATACATCTAAAAATATGATCGAAATCAAGTCCCAACGTTCAGTGGATAACCTTTAAAACTAATCCTGGTGATACGGAGACAAAGTTTATTTAAAATGGCATCTTAATTATAACAATTTCAAAGCTAACAAGTTCAATCTTCTTACAAGGAATCTCCAACATTGTAGGGTTTGTAATGTAACTTTATAACATGAGAATAAACCAGCTTACGATAGACAGGATCCATTTACCAAAAGGTCTTTTCCATTTACGCAACCATCCTCATTTGATTAAAGGCATATACTGATGAAGTCTTCTATGAAAAATGAGTTCCTAGTACCTAAGATTTTCCCTAACGTCAACATTATCTTATTCTCATAACTCAAATTGCAATAATCATTGCAAACACCCCTTTGATAAGCTTTTAATTGCTCATACAATCTATACATTTGTGGGGATACATGTACAGTTTTATACAATTATAATAATAATAGTATGCTATTATATGTACGTATATAGGAGGGAAAATGAACCTGAACTTGAGTTTCTGACTGAAATCGTTTGAGGGTTCAGGAGAAACCATTGCGATGGAGGTAATGAAGTATAGATTGGTGAAGATACTATTCCTAGTACCTAAGATTTTCCCTAACAATAACATCAACGCAGATGGTGGTGGCCGAAATATGTGGATTAATAGGAGGGATCGGCGCAAAAAAGCCGGTAGCAGAAGGATGGCGGCGATTGGGAGGGTTGCGCGGCGGTAGAAGGTAGGTTGGTGGGGTGTTGGTGATCGGCGATGGCGGGCAATGGGGCGGCTGCTGGGGTAGTGTTGGGAAGGTCGGTCTGCCGTGTGAAGGTAGGCGGCGGGGTGGCAGAGGGTGGAGGCGGTGGCTATTGAAAGGAGCGGTGACCGAGGGAGGCCTGCTTCGGAAGGCGGTGGCTGCGATAGAGGAGCAAGGAGAGAGGAGGCCAACACTCAATAGTTAAGCGTGGGGAGAAGAGAGCGTGGGAAGAAGGAGAGTCCGTTTGTGTTTTCA